>ML110795.1:49473-60780 GCA_003697995.1 Taxidea taxus jeffersonii
GTCTTGTTGTTGGTGTAAAGAAATGCAACTGATTTCTGTGCATTGATATTATATCCTGACACTTTCCTGAATTCCTGTACAAGCTCTGATATTCTTGGAATGGAGCCTTTTGGGTTTTCCACATATAGTATCATATCATCTGCAAAGAGTGATAGTTTGACTTCTTCTTTGCCGATTTGGATGCCTTTAATTTCTTTTTGTTGTCTGATTGCTGAGGCTAGGACTTTTTTTTTTTAAAGATTTTATTCATTTATTAGTTAGCGAGAGAGAGTGAGCACAGGCAGACAGAGAGGCAGGCAGAGGCAGAGGGAGAAGCAGGCTCCCTGCTGAGCAAGGAGCCCGATGTGGGACTCAATCCCAGGACTCTGGGATCATGACCTGAGCCGAAGGCAGCCGCTTAACCAACTGAGCCACCCAGGCGTCCCGAGGCTAGGACTTCTAGTAATATGTTGAATAGCAGTGGTGATAACATCCCTGCCGTGTTCCTGACCTTAGCAGAAAAGCTCTCAGTTTTTCTCCATTGAGAATGATATTTGCGGTGGGTTTTTCACAGATGGCTTTGACAATAATTGAGTTATGTGCCCTCTATCCCTACACTTTGAAGAGTTTGGTCAGGAAGGGATGTTGTACTTTGTCAAATGCTTTCTCAGCATCTATTGAGAGTATCATATGGTTCTTGTTCTTTCTTTTGTTAATGTATTGTATCACATTGATTGATTTGCAGATGTTGAACCAGCCTTGCTGCCCTGGAATAAATCCCACTTGGTCGTGGTGAATAATCCTTTTAATCTACTGTCAGATCTTCTTGGCTAGTGTTTTGGTGAAAATTTTTGCCATCTGTGTTCATCGAGGATATTGGTTTGTAATTCTCATTTTTGATGGGATCCTTGTCTGGTTTTGGAATCAAGGTGATGCTGGCCTCATAAAATGAGTTTGGAAGTTTTCCTTCCATTTCTCTTTTTGGAACAGTTTCGGGAGGATAGGAATTAGTTCTTCTTTAAATGTTTGGTAGAATTCCCCTGGGAAGCCATCTGGCCCTGGGCTTTTGTTTGTTTGGAGATTTTTGATGACTGTTTCAATCTCCTTACTGATTATAGGTCTATTCAGGTTTTCCATTTCTTCCTGGTTCAGTTTTGTCAGTTTATATGTCTCTAGAAAAGCATCCATTTCTTCCAGATTATCAAATTTGTTGGCATAGAGTTGCTCATAATATGTTCTTATGATTGTTTGTATTTCTTAGGTGTTGGTTGTGATCTCTCCTCTTTCATTCATGATTTTATTTATTTGGGTCCTTTCTCTTTTCTTTTTGATAAGTCTGGCCAGGGGTTTATCAATCTTATTAATTCTTTCAAAGAACCAGCTCCTAGTTTCATTGATTTGTTCTATTGTTTTTTTGGTTTCTATTTCATTGATTTCTGCTTTGATCTTTATTATTTCTCTTCTCCTGCTGGGTTTAGGCTTTCTTTGTTCTTTCTCCAGCTCCTTTAGGTGTATGGTTAGGTTGTGTAGTTGAGACCTTGTTTCTTGAGAAAGGCTTGTATCGCTATATATTTTCCTCTCAGGACTGCCTTTGCTGTGTCCCACAGATTTTGGACCGTTATATTTTCATTATCATTTGTTTCCATGATTTTTTTCAATTCTTCTTTAATTTCCTGGTTGACCCATTCATTCTTTAGAAGGATGCTCTTGAGTCTCCATGTATTTGGGCTCTTTCCAAATTTCCTCTTGTGATTGAATTCTAGCTTCAGAGCATTGTGGTCTGAAAATATGCAGGGAATGATCCCAGTCTTTTGATACTGGCTGAGACCTGATTTATGACCCAGGATGTGATCTATTCTGGAGAATGTTCCATGGGCACTAGAGAAGAATGTGTATTCTGTTGCTTTGGGATGGAATGTTCTGAACATATCTGTGATGTCCATCTGGTCCAGTGTGTCATTTAAGACCTTTATTCTTGTTGGATAGACCCTTTGAGTATGATATAGTGTCCTTCCTCATCTCTTATAGTCTTTGGCTTAAAATCTAATTGATCTGATATAAGGATTGCCACCCCAGCTTTCTTTTGATGTCCATTAGCATGGTAAATTGTGTTCCACCCCCTCACTTTCAATCTGGAGGTGTCTTCGGGTCTAAAATGAGTTTCTTGTAGGCATCATATTGATGGGTTGTGGTTTTTTATCTATTCTGAAACCCCATGTCTTTGATTGGGGCATTTAGCCCATGTACATTTAGGGTAACTATTGAGAGATATGAATTTAGTGCCATTGTATTGCCTGTAAGGTGATTGTTACTGTATATTGTCTCTGTTCCTTTCTGATCTAATACTTTTAGGGTCTCTCTTTGCTTAGAGGACCCCTTTCAATATTTCCTGTAGAGCTGGTTTGGTGTTTGCAAATTCTTTCAGTTTTCATTTGTCCTGGAAGCTTTTTATCTCTCCTTCTATTTTCAATGATAACCTAGCTGGATATAGGATTCTTGGCTGCATGTTTTTCTCGTTTAGTGCTCTGAATATATCATGCCTGTTCTTTCTGCCTGCCAGGTCTCTGTGGATAAGTCTGCTGCCAATCTAAGATTTTTACCATTGTATGTTACAGACTTCTTGTCCCGGGCTGCTTTCAGGATTCTCTCTTTGTTGCTAAGACTTGTAAATTTTCCTATTAGATGATGGGGTGTGGACTTATTAATTTTGAGGGGTGTTCTCTGCACCTCCTCGATTTTGATGCTTGTTCCCTCTGCCATATTAGGGAAATTCTCTATGATAATTCTCTCCAATATATCTTCTGCTCCCCTCTCTCTTTCTTCTTCTTCTGGAATCCCAATTATTCTAATGTTGTTTCATCTTATGGTATCACTTATCTCCCAAATTCTCCCCTTCTGGTCCAGTAGTTGTTTGTCTCTCTTTTGCTCAGCTTCTTTATTCTCTGTCATTTGGTCTTCTGTATTACTAATTCTTTCTTCTGCCTCATTTATCCCAGCAGTAAGATCGTCCGTTATTGATTGCACCTCATTAATAGCTTTTTTGATTTCAACTTGGTTCGATTTTAGTTCTTTTATTTCTCCAGAAAGGGCTTTTATTTTTCTGGAAAGGGTTTCTCTAATATCTTCCATGCCTTTTTTGAGCCTGGCTAGAACCTTGAGAATCATCATCCTGAATTCTAGATCTGACATATTACCAATGTCTGTATTGATTAGGTCCCTAGCCTTTGGTACTGCTTCCTGTTCTTTTTTTTGTGGTGAGTTTTTCTGCCTTGTCATTTTGTCCAGATAAGAATATATGAAGGATCAAATGAAATACTAAAAGGGTGGTAAAGACCCCAGGAAAATGTGCTTTAACCAAATCAGAGGAGTCCCCAAATTGCGGGGGTGGGGGGAGAAAGGGGGTAAAAAGAAGTTCAGAAAAGAGAAAAAAAGTTTAAAAAAACACAAAGAAAAAATACAAAAAAAGAAAAAAATATATATGTTAGACTGGTGACTAGGACAGGGTAACCCACTTAATTTTGGGAGTATTTTGGTCTCTTAGAAGAAGCTACCTCCCAAAATTTTAAAGAATGAAAAACATATCTAAGGGTAAACACAATGAAGGGATGAAATATGACTATAAAGATGAAAAAACATTTTTTAAATTTCTAACAATGGAGTTGATATGATAAGTTGGTAGGGAGAATAAGAAAAAGAAAGTGGACAGAACTTGCTTGGGCTGGAGACTTGATCAAGCCCAGTGCTAGATTTAGGGTGTATTTTGATCTATTAGAAGAACTTGTACCTCAAATTTTTTAGTAGGAAAAAACCCTATGTGTATATAAAGAATAAATTTAGATACAATGAAGGATAAGATATGACTATAATAATAAAGTTTCAAAAAAGAATTTTTTAAGAAAGTTATTAAGATAAACTAGTTAAAAAACATTAAAAGAGGAAAGGGTAAAAGTTAAAAAAAATTAGCAGAAGAGAAAAAAAATAAAAAATTTAATTAACTTTGCAAGACTAAAGATTCATGGGGAGAAAGCCATGAATTCCATGCTTTGCTTTCTCCTCCTCTGGAATTCCACTGTTCTCCTTGGTAAGTGAGCTTGGTCTTGGCTGGATTTCTTGTTGATCTTCTGGGGGAGGGGCCTGTTGTAGTGATTTTCAAGTGTCTCTGCCCCAGGAGGCATTGCATCACCCTTACCAGGGGCCGGGTTATGTAATCCTCTCGGGTTCACTTTTGGAAGTTTTTGTTCCCTGAACACTTTCCATAGAATTCTGGAGGACAGGAATGAAAATGGCAGCCTCCCAATCTCCGGCCAGGAGGAGCCAAGAGCTTGGAGCCCCACTCTTCAGTGCGCCTTCAGAGAAAAGCGCTTAATCACTCCCGTCTCCTCTGCCTCCAGCTGTGCTTGGAGAAAATCACGCTCAATCACTCCCGTGTCACTCCTCCGGCTGCGCTCTGAGGTCACCCAGCCTATGACCAAGCATCTCTGTCTCTGGCATACAGCCCCAACTGGAGTCTCTGAACCCTGCAGATCCCTGGGCTCTCCCAGGTTGGAGTCTCCCCGGATCTTATGGGGACCCCACGCACAGAGCACCGGCCTGTGTCACTGATTACAGTTCAAGGTAACCCCGAGTTGAGAGCTCACTCCTCGGCTCTGTCTCTGCAGCTGGCTTCCCTGCTCTAATACCTGTGAGCTCTGTGACACTCAGATACCCCTGATCCTTCTGTGACGCTGCAGGACCTGAGGCCACGCTGTCCCCGCAAGGTCTTCACCCCAGTTTAGCCTCTGGAGCGATGTCCCTCTGTGGAGTAGACTTTTTTGAACTTCCTGATTTTGTGCTCCATTGCTCTGCCTCTTGCCAGGAGCCAGCCCCTCTCCCCGTGGTCTCTCTTCCCGTCGCGTTGGATTCACTTCTCCCCTGGTCCTACCTTTCAGAAAGTGGTTGATTTTCTGTTTCTAGAATTGTTGTTTTTCTTCTTTTCGATCTCCTGTTGGATTTGTAGGTGTTCGCAATGGTTTGGTAAGCTACCTAGTTGATCTCCTGCTGCCTGATGTCGTCTCAGCCTGCCACTTCTCCGCCATCTTGACTCCTCCCCCTGGATGAAGAGTCTTAACTTAAGAATATATTCCATGTTCTTTCCATTGACACTGACATACATCATCATATTTTAGGCATAAAATAGTGTTCTTGTATATCTAGTTTACAGGCCTAGACCAACAGCACAGTATGAAAAGCTGGGCCTTGCTGGTAAGGATAAGACAGAAAAGTAACAGTGATGAAGAAAGCTCTGAAATGTCTATGAAGGGAAATGTGGCTGCATTGTCCTGAATTTAAAATGCACTCACTCTGTGACTCACAATTTTTATTTCTCAGAATTTGTCCTCCATAAACATTGTTTTTAAAATTTTTCCAAGCCATTTTAGAGTTAGAAAATTGAATGGAATAAGCTCAAAAATACACACATTTTAATATAGTCACCCACATATTGTTTCCTTCATACATTTATCAGAAGGTTTTTTGATTCAATTAGTCACATTTTTTTCTGGTGGGTCAAATATTAAAGGCATTTACTGCTTACTTGAAGTCCAGATGGGTGTTCCTGATTGATAGGCAATTGTTTTTTGAATGATGATTCTGGAACTCAGGCTCTTTTCTGTCCTTGGCTTCATTATTTTCAAAAGTCAGTTTTCTAAGTCAACATGCTTAATTATATTAGAGATCATCAAGGACGATGCCTGGGTAAAGCTTAAAATGTTGCACATCAGTTTTAATTACATTCTGCTGACTAGGGAATAGTCACATGAGCATACCTATCTACAAGGAAGGCTTAGAAAATATGTATCCTTGACTTGAAGAAGAGGAAATGAATTTGTCTTCATTATACAATTCGTGTCTTAACTTCTTAGTTGGCCAACATCTATTCTATTTGATCTACATGTGGAATTAAGGAGTTTGAAAAGAATGGGGATGGGTAGCTCTGTGGATATTTTAAGAATAGGCTCCTTCTGGATATAGTGGACGCTTCCATTTGAACAACAGGAATGGGAGACTCTAGGTCTAACAAAGCTTGAGAGTAATGGTGCGTCTCATGTCAAAGGATTTTGTTAGCTAATAAGTAACTTATTATGTTTAGGAGAGGGAGCTCTGGAGGAAATAATACTGTGATAGTTTGGAATATGTATGTGTATGTGCATTCATGTGTATGTGTATGTGGGGGGATTGTACATATTAGTGTTTGCACATTCATGTAATTTTCATGTTCAATATGATAATCACTGAAAATGAGACATGCCCTGGTCTGTATGATACACATTAATTTCCTCCTTTGCTCCTGGGGTTGAGGTCTCTGGAGTTAGGTTTCCAAGTCTGGAAGGGATAAGTAATGGGGTAGGGAGAGATTTGTTTCTTGTTCTATTCTCTGAGTAAAACCTGAAAGGGGTCTTTGTAAATAAAGGAACCAAAAGGTATTCTACCAAGGACTTGACACCTCTGACTCACAGGCTGCATTGGGATAAGTAGGACTGGGCACATGGAACAATGACTTCTTTCCTATTTCTCAGTGTCCATTTTGTTTTATATATTGATATGAAAAAGGAGCAAAAAAATTTCATGACTATTTTCCTTTACAAATACCACTTCTATTTGTGGTATTATTATATAATATTATATAAACCATTATATAATGGTTTATTATATTATATAAACCATATTAGAAATGGGATTATATAAACCATATTAGAAATGGGATTAGGGAAATGTTTTTGTCAAATTATCATCTTGTCTTTGCAGGTCATCTTAAAAAAAAACAACTGTGTTCTTAGCTGATAGGAAAATGGGAAGATTTTTCTTTAACACTTTGGCAATAATTTAGATGACTCTCTTGTTTACTGTTCTCTTTCACACAGATGACAACACAGCAAATCAACACCCATTGTGTGTGGCTTATAGGAGGAGAAAACTTTGTAAGTGGAAGCTAATTTAGTTAATATAATAGTAATATATGGAATAATAGAAATATAATAGTCAAGGATAAACAGAAGAGAGCTGAAGAGTATGACTGTGGCAAATGGAATGTGTGGCCTCTCTTTTCTGTGTCTTCTTGGCTCCTTGTGCAGTGTTTAATTGCCTCTGCTGATTTTCAAGACCATGAGCTTATGTTTCTATCACTGCATATCTCTTGACTGCATTCCTGGTATCTCTTTGCTTCTACATTATCCTAGGTCAGACTCTTCATGCTTTGTCCTTGGACTGCCAAAATAGGTTTCTAAATTCTGCTAAATTCATTACCCTCTAATTGAGAAATTGTCTTGCGATATAGCTTTCATAAACCTTTGATCTTTTACTCTTCTACTAGACTAGCTCCAGTTGTTTTCCACTGACTAGTAAATTAAGCCTGAACTAGACTGGCAGTCTGCCGCATGGCCCCATCTTTTTTTTTTTTTTTAAAAGATTTTATTTATTTATTTGTTAGAGAGAGATCGAGCACAGGCAGACAGAGAGGCAGGCAGAGGCAGAGGGAGAAGCAGGCTCCCCGCTGAGCAAGGAGCCCGATGTGGGACTTGATCCCAGGACGCTGGGATCATGACCTGAGCCGAAGGCAGCTGCTTAACCAACTGAGCCACCCAGGCATTCCGTCACATGGCCCCATCTTTAAAATTTTTATTTTACCATTCCCTTACAAGTACTCTCATTTCCACTTTTTTGAACTTGGCTCTAAACAACATCCTGTATCCAAATCTTTTCACATTATTATTATGTGCTATTAATGTTCTGCCTTCATCACTGCCCTTTTGCTAAGGTCCATTTCTCTTTTCAAAAGCTTTTCCTTATTTTTGCCAACTGAGTGTAATCATGTCTTATATGACAACAAAATATTTTGTTTTGATTTGTCATATGCTCTTGTTGCTGTGTCAGTGGAAGCACCATGATATACATGGAGGGACGCTAACATCACTCCAGATTCTGTATCAGCTCTCCATGAAGTTGCCACAAAAAAGCATACAATCTAAGTAAAAAGTTTCCTTTCTATGCAAATGAGGTTCAAAGGTAAATCTTAACTTTCTTCCAATCAGATTTAAGCTCCTAAATTCCGTTTATGTAGAAATTCTGGAGCCATGAATGTGTTATTTGAAGTTACTTTATTTTATTTATTTATTTATTTATTTATTTATTTATTTATTTGACAGACAGAGATCTCAAGTAGGCAGAGAGGCAGGCAGAGACAGAGAGAGGAGGAAGCAGGCTCCCCGCTGAGCAAAGAGCCCGATGCGGGCTCGATCTCAGGACCCCGAGATCATGACCCGAGCTGAAGGCAGAGGCTTTAACCCACTGAGCCACCCAGGCGCCCCTTGAAGTTACTTTAAACAAAAGATATTTGACATAAGCTCCAAAGAACAGAAACTCTACATTTTTATCATCTTTTTTCCTGTCTTCTAGAAGAGTGCCTGACAATAATATGTGCAAAATAAACATTTACTGAGTAAATAAGGGAGGAAGGAGATGAAGAGGAAAGAACAACTCACGCTTCTGAAGGAAGGATAGTAATATCACAAGCCTGAATTGAGGAAAATAAACATATATCTCTTTATCAGGAAGAAGCAAAATAGTATAAATATTTCTGTGGTTTTTACTGTCTCTGTCACTTCCACAGGTTAGACTAATGAGGACCTTGGAGATGACTAATATCTCTGGGTCTGTGAGTGAGTTCATCCTCTTGGGATTTCCCTGTCACAGAGACATCCAGGTCCTCCTCTTTGGCATCTTCTCGCTCATCTACCTTCTGACTCTCATTGGGAACACATCCATCATCTGTGCTGTGTGGTCAAGCCAGAAACTCCACACACCCATGTACATCCTCCTGGCCAACTTCTCTTTCCTGGAGATCTGCTATGTCAGTTCTGATGTGTCCAAAATGTTGACCAACATTATCTCCCCAAGAGCATCTCCTATGCTGGCTGCCTGCTCCGGTTCTCCTTCTTCTTCTCCATGTGTGCCGCTGAAGTCTTCTTTTTTTTTTTTTTTTTTTTTAAGATTTTATTTACTTATTTGACATAGAGAGCACCAGAGAGCACAAGCAGGCAGAGCAGCAGCGGGGGGCGGGGAGCAGGCTCCCCGCTGGGCAGAGAGCCCGATGTGGGGCTGGATCCCAGGACCCTGAGATCATGACCTGAGCCGAAAGCAGAGGCTTTAACCCACTGAGCCACCCAGGCACCCCTAAAGGCTTATTTCTGTCAGTGATGTCTTTTGATTGATTTCTTGCCATTTGTAGACCTTTACACTATCCCACCATAATGACCCACTGCCTGTGTGCTTGATTAGTGGTCTTCTGCTGGGCAGGGGGCATTCTCTGTTTACTGACTCCTTTGACTCTAATATCTCAGGTGCCTTTCTGTGGTCCAAACACCATTGACCATTTTCTTTGCGACCTTACCCCTTTGCTGGCATTGTCCTGTTCTTCAGTATCTGGAATTACTCTGATCTGTGGTATCATTAGCTCTCTCATCATCTTTCTCACCTTCCTATATATTCTTGGCACTTACTTCTCTGTCCTGAGTGTGGTGCTGCAAGTACCCCCAGGCTCAGGAAGGCATAAGGCTTTCTCTACTTGTGCCTCCCACCTTGCTATGGTGTGTCTGTTCTATGGCTCAGTCATGGTGATGTATGTTAGCCCAGGTTCTGGGGACTATCCTGGGATGCAGAAATTTGTGACCTTGTTCTATGCTTTGGCAACTCCATTCTTTAATCCCCTGATTTACAACTTCCGTAACAAAGATATGAAGGAGGCACTGAAGAAAATTCTGAATCTGTTATTATGGGAAATCTGAAGGACTCAAAAGTTGAATTTCCTATACTGTATTACTACTATATACCTATACTGTTTTAGGAGGATGGAACATAACAAAGCAAATGAGATTATGCTTTTTTCCCTTCTTTTATTTTCATATATTGGGAAGATGATTTTTACAAATTCATCACACTTGTGTTTTAAATCTTAGGAAGTTGTTGCTGTTACATTCCAGATATGTCTGTACCTTAGATAAACTTTATTTTGAAATACAACTTAATAAGATTTTCATGTATTTCTCTATGACTCAGTTTCTAGTTTCTCTTTTGGTTTTCATTACATACTACTTGATGTGTTTTAACATTTTAAAATTCTGCTTTCATCAGAACCAGTTGTTCTTTTTAAGAGCATAGCAAAAGTTGAATGTGTTGCAAAAATATGCATAATTAACTGATAATCACACACAGTTAACCAGATTTTTCTTATTAACATATAATGTGTTATTTGCCCCAGAGGTACATATCTGTGAATCATCAGTCTTACACATTTCACAGCACTCACCATAGCACATACCCTCCCCAATGTCCATAACCCAGCCACCCTATCCTTTCCTATGCCGCCACCTGCTAGCAATCCTCAGTTTGATTAGTGAGATTAAGAGTCTCACATGGTTTCTCTCCCTCCCCATCCCATCTTGATTCTTTTTGTCCTTCCTTACCCTCCCTCCAATCCCCCTTGCCCTGCCTCTGAAATTCCTCATATCAGAGAGATCATATGATAATTGTCTTTCTCTGATTGACTTATTTTGCTCAGCAAAATACCCTCTAGTTACGTGTACATTATTGCAAATGGCAAGATTTTATTTCTTTTGATGGCTGCATGATATTCTACACATATATATATATATATACACATATATATATATCACATCTTTTTTTTTAAAGATTTTATTTATTTATTTGACAGAGATCACAAGTAGGCAGAGAGGCAGGCAGAGAGGCAGGCAGAGAGAAAAGAGGAAGCAGGCTCCCCACGGAGCAGAGAGCCCAACGTGGGGCTCGATCCCAGAACCCTGAGATCACGACCCGAGCCGAAGGCAGCGGCTTAATCCACAGAGCCACCCAGGTGCCCCATATCACATCTTCTTAATCCATTTATCTGTTGTTGGACATCTAGATTCTTTCCATAGTTTGGCTATTGTGGGCATTGCTGCTATAAACATTCGGGTGCATGTGCCCCTTCAGATCATTACATTTCTATCTTTAGGGTAAATACCCAGTAGTACGATTGCTGGGTCATAGGGAAGCTCTAATTTCAACAGACAGAGATAAGTGATACCATAAGACGAAACAATATTAGAATAACTGGGATTCCAGAAGAAGAAGAAAGAGAGAGGGGAGCAGAAGGTATATTGGAGAGAATTATCATAGAGAATTTCCCTAATATGGCAGAGGGAACAAGCATCAAAATCCAGGAGGTGCAGAGAATCCCCCTCAAAATTAATAAGAATAAGTCCACACCCCGTCATCTAATAGGAAAATTTACAAGTC
>ML110796.1:0-12048 GCA_003697995.1 Taxidea taxus jeffersonii
AGAGCCCGATGCGGGGCTCGATCCCATGACCCTGGGATCATGACCCGAGCTGAAGGCAGCGGCTTTAACCCGCTGAGCCACCCAGGCGCCCCAAACCCCCAATATTTCTATATGAATATACTTACTGCACTTGCAAGGTAAATTTTGAATATAGTGGATTTAATAGTCAGGGCTACTCAGGTTGCAAGTGACAGAAACCAGAACCAAAGTAACCATGTAAAAAATAGGACTTAAGGGATGCCTGGGTGGCTCAGTCACTTAAGTGTCTGCCTTCAGCTCAGGTCGTGATCCCAGGGTCCTGGGATGGGGTCCCTGCTCAGTGAGGAGCCTGCTTCTCCCTCTGCCTGCTGCTCCCATTGCTTGTGTGTGCACGCTCTCTCTCACTCTCTGACAAATAAATAAAATCTTCTTTTTTAAAAAGATTTTATTTATGTATTTGAGAGAGAGATAGCAAGAGAGCACACAAGCTGGGAGTGGGGATACAGGGAGAGAGAGAAGCATGCTCCCTGCTGAGCAGGGAGCCCAATGAAGGCTTGATTCCAGGACCCTGGGATCATGACCCGAGCTGGAGGCAGAAGCCTAATGACTGAGTCACCCAGGTGCCCCAAGTAAAATCTTTAAGAGAAAATAAAAACAAACAATGTGACTTAGGGGATAGATACCTGCAGATGCCAAAGCAGGGTATTTCTAGGCACCTAGGCCCAGAACCAGGGATGGGATGCCTTTTGCAAGACAAGCTAGTCTCTACTTTCATCTGAGTAATAGCCTCATTCCCTCAGACCCTTCTCTGTGGCTGGGAATATGGCCACTAAAACCTTGGTAACACATTTTTATAATTCCATAGCCTGTCAAAGACAAAAACCAAACAATAAGCAAACTGGTTTCATTTAGGGTGTTACAATAGGGAGAGCATCCCGGATCTGAAGATCATTACCTTCAGCAGGGTAGTTTGTATGGAGACTTTTCTAGGGAGGAGTAGACAACTTCCAGGTAAGGTGATTTTATAGTTATGATGGTTTTTGTAATCAAGGGGTCTCAGTCAGTGAGCTGAACAGGAAATGTTTGTGTCTAGCTGGTGAATGAGAATTCTGAGAGTTTCTGTCTGGCCTTATCATAGGTAAACAAGGGGGTCATCTGTGGGGAGTTATCTAAGTCACATGAGAAAGAGTGGTTCTTTGTAGTAAAGTTGGAACATGAAAGGGTCATGGGTATTTCTTAACCTCAATTTTCTAGGAACACAGGGCTTAGGTAAAGTTCAACATTGTCACAATGGAGAAGGCAGAAGGGAAGTTTCCCACCAGCTGCAAGAGATACATTTTTGGAACAGTGCCATGTACTTGGTCCCATGTTCATCTGCCTATCTCTGGTTCAGTCTTTGTGGCCCAGTGGGTGGAGGTTCTTTGAGTGATTCAGCCTGGGTTAGAGTGCTGAAGGAAAGAGGTAGTGGGAGACAAAGAAAATGGTTCTACAGTGGGGAAATGGTCACAGTTTAATTCCAAGTGTGCTAAATGTGTGACTTTTTCCTTAAAGCCAAAGAAGACACAAACCTTTGTTCAAAACTCAATAGTGGCACTGTAGTAATAATATTGGTAAATTACCATGAACCCTTTTTCCCGAACTTGAAACAGTCTGAGGAGTGTCACATGATGTTTCCATCCTCAGAAAAATCGCCCCTCCCTCTTTCCAATTAATGCTATAAAATGGAAACCACAAATAGTAAGAGCCTTTATAATATTTCAAACCACTCATTCTTTTTGACAAAATTGGTACTTGCCACTCTCCTATTCTACTTCAAGGCCAAATTGTGATTTGGAAATCACAGATCTCCCTGCTCCCACCACCTAAGAGCTTTAAGGCCCCATGGTTTATGAATTCGCATGAGGAGGAAACAGCCCCCCCCCCATAACAACGTCCCAGGGAAATCTGACTCCTTGGACCAGTTGGTGCCCAAATAAGCAAATATAGACTGGAAGCACTAGAGTCTAAAGAACACGTAAGGATTTTGAAATGCTTCATCTTTCCATTTCACCAGCCCAACTGCTGGTAGGGAAACAGAGAAACCCCATCCTGTGAAGGATCAGGATTCCACTTTATAGTTAGTTGGACTTAATTTAGTCATAAGTGATTTAATTAGGCAGCTATTGGTGAAATCTTTGTGGTTTCTGAGAGCTTTATTGCCCTTAGAGAATTTAATAAACTTGGCTCCATTATCCAGGCTCTGAGGTAATTCATAGATTATTCTATGTTGGATGGTTTGATTCCTTCTAAGCTTCCTGTCTCTGTTCCTACCCCAGGTCATACCAGGATATCTGAAGCTTGCATCCCCCTTGCAGGTAACTCCCAGAAATCCTGTTACACCTAGTGTCTCATGAAAGGTTTATGGGCTTCAGTGGAAGGTAGTCACATGTAGACTGCTCCCTGTCTCTCTCTCTGGCAATCACTAATCTCCCTTACTTCATCTCAAATCAAGACCCCTCTGTCCACAGTCCCTACATGTCACCTTGTAAAACGCTTCAGAAAGTGAGAAATAGTAAATACCCATCCCCCAATATAATAAATGCTCCCCTAACAAAATGTTTATTATTTCTTTCTTTCTTTTTTTTTTTTTAAGATTTTTATTTATTTATTTGACAGAGAGATAGCACAAATATGCAGACAGGTAGACAGAGAGAGAGGGGGAAGCAGGCTCTTCACTGAGCAGGGAGCCCGATGCAGGGCTCAATCCCAGGACCCTGGGATCATGACCTGCACTGAAGGCAGACACTTAACCAACCGAACCACCCAGATGCCCCCCTCTCTTTAGTCTTTACAAGAGCCTCCTTCTCACTTATCTTTTCTTGGGAGACCACACCTTCCATTTTTACTGTGAAGTAATTCTGTACTCTCCCCAAAGCAAATTCCCCATCTCCCCTTCCCTCCTCCCCACTTGTTCTACAGAGACTAGAGTGTTGGGTGGTTGGAATGGGGAGGAGGCTGGAAATACCTAGGCTGTTAATGCGTCCTCTGTTGGGGGAGTTGGCTGATTCCACTTACTGGCAATTTTCAATTTTCTTTTTTCTTTTAAAATATTTTATTGATTTATTTATTTGACACAGAGAAAGAGAGAGAGATCACAAGTAGGTGGAGCAGCAGGCAGGGAGAGAGAGGGTGAAGCAGGCTCCCCGCTGAGCAGAGAGCCTGATGCGATGTGGGACGCCATCCCAGGACCCTGAGACCATGACCTGAGCTGAAGGCAGAGGCTTAACCCACTGAGCTACCAAGTGGCCCCTACTGGCAATTTTCTTAAGGGCGTGGATTAGTGAGCACTTTTTAAATTCTCATCTATGGGCCTAATCACCAATTCTTTGACAACTGGGAAAAATCTCATGCAATATCCTATTAGAGCAACAACAATAACAACCATCTCTAATACTTCTTTTTTTTTTCTCTTAAAAATTTTGTGTTTAAGTAATCTCTACACCCAATGTGGGTCTCAGATTTACAACCCCAAGATCAAGAGTCTCACACTCTTCTGACTGAGCAAGGTAGGCACTACTATAACAATTCTTGATAACTCACTATGTGTCAGGCAATGCATATTTTATATTAACTGTCTTATTTAATCATCATGTCAACCCTATGAGGTAGATCTTATTATTTCCTCCATTTTTCAGGTGAGGAAACTGAGGCTTAGAGAGTATTAAGCCACTTTCCTAAAGGCACTCCAGCAATTCTGGTGTAACTGGTACTCAAGCACAGGTTGTAGGGCTACAGAACCTTAAACAGTCCACTATCCTCCCTTTCTTATATACCCATGGGAAGCATGCTTGCCTATCATTTTTGGAGGGTATATTTTTTGAAATACAAATATTGTCACAGGGTATACACACTTCCCAAAATGCTCTCTGGGAAGTCTGAATCAGATCATAATTTCTCATATGTCTTTGCCAGTACTTTTTAATGTAATTTTTATCCAATATGGTTTGGGAAAATGGAATTACATTATTGTTTTAATTAACTCTTTTAGAAATTCCAAGGAGGGGGCGCCTGGGTGGCTCAGTGGGTTAAAGCTTCTGCCTTCAGCTCAGGTCATGATCCCAGGGTCCTGGATGAAGACCCACATCGGGGTCTCTGCTCAGCAGCAAGCCTGCTTCCCTTCCTCTCTCTCTCTGCCTACTTGTGATCTATGTCTGTCAAATAAATAAATAAAATCTTAAAAAAAAAAAATTCCAAGGAGGTTGAGCGTGATGTGTTTATTAGTCATTTATATTCATTCTTTTTTTTTTTTAAGATTTTATTTATTTATCCGACAGACAGAAATCACAAGTAGGCAGAGAGGCAGGCACAGAGAGAGAGAGAGGCAGGCTCCCTGCCGAGCAGAGAGCCCGATGCGGGACTCGATCCCAGGACCCGGGGATCATAACCTGAGCTGAAGGCAGAGGCTTAACCCACTGAGCCACCCAGGTGCCCCTGTATTCATTCTTTATTGAATTTTGTCTTCTAATCTTTGGTCTATTTTTTTTAAGATTTTATTTATTTATTTGACAGAGATTGAGAGATCACAAGTAGGCAGAGAGGCAGGCAGAGAGAGAGGGGGAAGCAGGCTCCCCACTGAGCAGAGAGCCTGATGTGGGGCTCGATCCCAGGACCCTGAGACCATGACCTGAGCCGAAGGCAGAGGCTTTAACCCATTGAGCCACCCAGGCACTCCTCTTTTTTTTTTTTTTTAAAGATTTTATTTATTTGACAGAGAAAAAGATCCAAATAGACAGAGAGGTAGGCAGAGAGAGGGGTGAAGAAGGCTCCCCACTGAGCAGAGAGCCCCATGCAGGGCTCCATCCTAGGGCCCTGAGACCAAGACCTGAGCTGAAGGCAGAGGTTTAACCCACTGAGCCACCTAGGCACCCCAGAATATTGCCTCTTTGATGTCATATATGTTAAGAATATCTCTTTCCAAAGTTGAAAAAGAATAAATTTTTTATTGTGGTAAAATATATGTAACATAAAACTTACCATTTTAACCATTTTTAAGTGTACAATGGGATGACATTAAGTGTATTCAGAATGTTGTGCAACTCTCACCACTAATGATTTCTGGAACTTTCTCACCATCCCAAACAGAAACTCTGTACCCATTAAAAAGTAATTCTGGGGACGCCTGGGTGGGTTAAAGTGGGTTAAAGCCTCTGCCTTCGGCTCAGGTCATGATCTCAGGGTCCTGGGATCCAGCCCCACATAAGGTTCTCTGCTCAGTGGGGAGCCTGCTTCCCCCTCTCTCTCTGCCTGCCTCTCTGCCTACTTGTGATCTCTGTCAAGTAAATAAATAAAATCTTAAAAAAAAAAAGCAATTCTGGATTTGCTCCTCCCCACATCGCCTGGTTGTCTGTATTTTATGTTTTGTGAATTTGCTTATTTTATGTACCCCATGTATGTGGAATCATATAATCTTTGTCCTTTTGTGTCTGACTTATTTCCCTTAGCATAAAGTTTTCAAAGTTTATTCATATTGTAGCCTGTATCAGCATTGGATTCCTGTTTTATGGCTGAATAATACTCCACTGTATGTGTACTCTATATTTTGTTTATCCATTCACCTGTTGATGGACACTTGGCTTGTTTCCACATTTGGGTTATTGGAATGATACTGCTATAAATATTGCTGTACAACTATCTGTTTGAGCCCTTGCTTTTAATTCCTTTATGTGTATAAGTAGGAGTAAAATTGCTGGATCATATGGCAATTCTATGGTTAACTTTCTGGACAAAATATTTTTTTTTCAAAGTATGATTTTTAAAAATTAAAAAAAATACACGAGTCAGTGATTTATGTAACTAATTAATGAGAGGACCAGAAGAATCTTAAAGCTGATTCATTGAAGAACTCAAGAGGCTGAAGTGAAGGAAAGAATATTGAAGTCAAAATGCTAAATTAAATACAAAAATTATTATTCTATCAGTCAATAAAAGCATAGTCTTTGGAAATATCTTTTCCACCAGACAGAAATCATTTGCATCTCTCCCATACAAACACCATTTGCACTTTATCAATCTTCAGTAAAGTTAATGTCTAATTTTACAGTCTGGGCCCTAATCAACAGAAAATGGCAAGTAAAAGTTACATTTTTCCTAGAGAATCATAGGTCTCTTGGGTAAGTTCATTAAACTATGTCTTAATATGATATTGAAAGAGCAAGCAGTAATCTTTTTTCCTTATCTCCAAATTTTGGGTAAACTTTCTTTTTTTTTTCTTTTTTAAAGATTTTATTTATTTATTTGACAGACAGAGATCACAAGTAGGCAGAGAGGCAGGCAAAGAGAGTGGGGGAAGCAGGCTCCCCGCTGAGCACAGAGCCCGGTGTGGGGCTCCATCCCAGGACCCTGAGATTGTGACCTGAGCCGAAGGCAGAGGCTTAACCCACTGAGCCACCCAGGTGCACCTAAACTTTCTTAATTTTGTATTTATTGCCCTTAATTTTGTTGATGGTCATTTTTGCATTCCGTTTTCTATCTTTTACTGATTTTGTCTTTTGGTATTATGCTTCTAAAAGTTCACTATATGTCTGTGTTTGCATAGATATGTATGTATATGTATGTAATCACCTTTTTTTCCTGGTAATTATATGTTTTTATTTTTGAAATTTAACTTATAAACCTTTAACTATTTGACTTACCAGGAATATGTTCTTGTATGTGGTTTGAGGTAGGGATCTATATTATTTTCCCAGATGGTTAGGTAGTGTCTGAAAATCACCTTCTCCATGACTCGTTTGAAATGCCATGTATCATATGCTAAATTCTCATACTTAGGTTTCAAGACTTTTATTTCTGTTTGCCTTTTCTTTTCTGGTACAAGTATCACAGTTATTATTACTGCTTCATTATGTTGTGTTCTCTTTTGCAGTTTTTTGTTTTTGTTTTTGTTTTTTTTAAAGATTTTATTTATTTATTTGTTAGAGAGAGAGAGCGAGCACAGGCAGAGTGGCAGGCAGAGGCAGAGGGAGAAGCAGGCTCCCTGCCAAGCAAGGAGCCCGATGTGGGACTCGATCCCAGGACGCTGGGATCCAGACCTGAGCCGAAGGCAGCTGCTTAACCAACTGAGCCACCCAGGCGTCCCCTCTTTTGCAGTTTTGACCGTATGGTTCTGACACCAAAAACCACATATTCAGTGAAGAGTACTCCTCACAGAGGAGGGGCAAGTGGCTAGCCCTGCTTCACAAGGCAACTCTCATATATTGCAGTGAAAATGGGTTGCATGCTTTAGAAAATTCCACAGAAAATTCAAGGGAATGGGGTGCCTGGATGGCTCAGTGGGTTAAAGCCTCAGCCTTCGGCTCAGGTCATGATCCCAGGGTTCTGGGATCGAGCCCCCCCATCGGGCTCTCTGCTCGGCAGGGATCTTGCTTCCTCCTCTCTCTCTCTGCCTGGGGGAAAAAAAGAGAAAATTCAAGGGAAGGACACTCACCTGAGCAATCAAAGTGAATTCTGAATTGCATGTATGTATGTGTGTACACAGGTGCGTGTGGACTTTGGCTTGCCAAGGTGGGAGGTGGGGGGGTGGAGGAGCCATTCGTGTACTTCCTCTCCACTCTGTGGTTATACTTCCTGTTTATTTACATAGAGATGCCAGGTTGTCACTGTGTTTCCCCGACTTTGGAAGGTATTTCACTTTTGAAGAAGAAGCCCTAAGCCACTACTCTTTCTTTAAAAGTAAACTTTTGCCTTTAGAGGAAATGTCACAAAATATATTCATATTTAATAGACTAAATCATATTCTTTTTTATTTTAATTTTTTTGACTAAATCATATTCTTTTTATTTTTATTTTTATTTTTTAAAAGATTTTTATTTATTTACTTGACAGACAGAGATCACAAGTAGGCTGAGAGAGAGGAGGAAGCCGAGCAGAGAGCCCCATGTGGGGCTCGATCCCAAGACCCTGGAATCATGACCTGAGTTGAAGGCAGAGGCTTAACCCACTGAGTCACCCAGGTGCCCCACTAAATCATATTCTTAATGGGCTGGTCATCCAGTTTTGAAAAATGACTTAATAGCCACATTTCTGTTCTCTGCTAAGTACCTTATTTTTTCAAAATATTTGAAGAATACTCAAAGTTCTTATCTTGATTTTTGTTTTGTCATATCTCCATTATGGAAGCTTTTTCTGGTCTCCTTTCTCAGACTTGTCTTTGTCTCGTCTGGAAAAGAAATTCTGATACTTCTGGTGAGCTCAGATCATTCCCACTCTTGTTTTAGCTTGTTGCTGCTGCCTTTGACCATAGGATGGATTCCTGTGCCATTGCCAGGAAAACATGTTAGTTACTCTCCTCTGAGTTAGGGCTTACACTGCTGGCATTCAGTTGCAAACTGTAATCATCTGTGATATATTTAGATTTTGAACTCACATTGCATTTGAACATTAACTACATGTCAACATGAAAATAAATGGTCCCCCTCTGGTTATGAAGCAATGTACTGGCAGGATGCCACATGAGCTTGTTCATAGTAACCCTGTTCATAGTAACACTGATTCTTTTTTTTTTTTTTTTTAGTAACACTGATTCTTAATCAAATTACAAATATTCACAATCCAAGCTCCAGATTCCTTTTGAATCAGGAAACCTAAAGAGTAAATTATTATCAGAGGCCACAGGGCCTTTAAAAATCATTTTCTTTTGAGTTTTAGAGCGAGAAGCAAAGAACATTCTGTCATGAGAAATGAGTTGTCTTTAGCTGAGGAGAAACCATCCAGCATAGGATATACTGAGTCCTGATGAATTTGATAGTTAAGATGAAAGCTCTTGTAAAGGGGTGCCTGGGTGGCTCAGTGGGTTAAAGCCTCTGCCTTCTGCTTGGGTGGTGATCCCAGGGTCCTAGGATAGAGCCCAGCATTGAGCTGTCTGCTTAGCGGAGAACTGGCTTCCTCCTCTCTTTCTCTGCCTGCCTCTCCACCTACTTGTAATCTCTGTCTGTCAAATGAATAAACAAAATTTTTTTTTTTTTTTTATTTGTCAGAGAGAGAGGGAGAGAGAGCTAGCGAGCACAGGCAGACAGAGTGGCAGGAAGAGGCAGAGGGAGAAGCAGGCTCCCTGCCTAGGAAGGAGCCCGATGTGGGACTTGAGCCCAGGACGCTGGGATCATGACCTGAGCGGAAGGCAGCTGCTCAGCCAACTGAGCCACCCAGGCGTCCCTGAATAAACGAAATCTTAAAAAAAAAAAAAAAAAAAGCTCTTGTAAAGAAAATTCCATAATTTGTAGAAATGAGACGGCAGCTGTTCCTATGGCAAAATATCTCCCTGGGGGTCCCCTAATGCTCAGAAACAGGACAACCCCCAGCAAAGTTGGGCTGAGCAGGTCAGAGTCATGTTTGTGCACCAAATCTCAGTGAGCCAATCTCACAGGCAGGATATTCGGGTAGAGCTGGAATGTCAGCTACTAGAAGTGGGAGAAGACTGAGTTGAGTCTGTGGCCTGTTGAAGAAGGCTTCAGCCAGTAGGTAAGGACGTTGTGAGTCAGGCCAGAAAAGTGATTGTTGATTAAGGGATCTAGAAAAAGGCGTTACATTTTCATGATGGTATCAGCCTGTATGGCCTGGAGAAATCTGTGCAAAGTTCATTCATCGTGTTAAGATTAGAAAGAGGGAAAGGACTGGGATTGAAAATGGCACCGGGAGACATAAAATAACTGTCATCGGACCAAATAAGGACAAAAAAGTGGGGATTTGGGGAAGGACTTCAGAATGAGATCATGGTACTACTATGTAAGCAGACAGTTTGATAGAGTGAGGAACGACCCTAACATTTCAGCCAATTTGGACTTACAAGTGAATTATAATGATAGTTTTTATATCAAAAGAGTATTAGGATTAGAAAAATACTTGAGGAGAAAAGGAGACTTAATTGTGCTCTCCTATTCCTTAAACAGTATTTCTTATGTTTATACTTTTATTTATGATTAAACAGATTTTCTATAGGACTTACCAGTGTCTGTAAAATGGCAATATTAATCTATTATTATCTCATGGAACACTGTCCCATAGAACACAGTTTGGGAAAGGTTGATTTAACCTTAATGTTAAAAAAGCGCAACCCAACTCAAACATCCTATGTAACAAAAAAAGTGAAAGGGAGAAATGTATTCCAAAATGTCAACAGTGAATGACTGGTTGAGTTATTTCTCTTCTTCTTCTTCTTTTTTTTTTACTCCTGTTACTCTTTTGGGTTTCCATATTCAGTGTAGTGACTCTTTACTAAGAACATGAACTTAAAGAAAAGAGTGGCATAGTTATAGGAGACCAATGTCGAAGTCAGGAGTTTTAAAAGCTGTGTGACCTTGAGCCAGTTCCTTAACCTCACCAGGTCTGTTTTCTCATCTATCAAATTGGAAAATAATACCTACCTAATGGGTTTGCTATGAAGATTAATTGAATTATGATATCCAAATCACCCAGCACAAGGCCTGGCACATGCCGTAGAATCTAGAGATGAGGTAATTACCATTATTATTGAGTTGCTAGAATTTTAGAGTTTAAGAAAGGGGTGCTGGCTGGGTTTAGGGCACTTAGTCCACTCAGTGTGATATCACAAAGGCCCAAAACCACCATTATGAGAGTTTGTACCTTCCTCCTGAAGCAAAGAATTGCAGAAGCTGCTCCAGAGTATAGGACCCAGTTCCACTGGACACTTGGCAGGGAAGATTACGAATTCCCAACTGAAAATCTTTTGTCGCATATAGGGCAGTCTGTTAACACTGCATATTTAAAACAAACACCTTCCTGGTTGCTTAGAACTAAATTTAATCACTGTACCAGAGAAAGGCATGCAACAACTTCCTCATTCTAAAATTCTCAAGATGCTCTGATGAATGAAAGGAAGTTGTGCTGCAACCACGATGCCTTCAACATAAAATGTTCTGGCAACTTCATTGCTTCACAGTTGTGATTCTTGGAAACTTGTCACTTTAGTTTCTTCAGAATTCTTTTTTTTTTTTAAGATTATTTATTTATTTGACAGACAGAGATCACAAGTAGGCAGAGAGGGAGGGGAAAGCAGGCTCCCCGATGAGCAGAGAGCCCGATGTGGACAACTGGAGCCAAAGGCAGACGCTTTAACCCACTGAGCCACCCAGGTGCCCCTAGGTTCTTCAGAATTCGTAAATAACTTTTTCTGACTTCATTTACTTAAATATCCCAGAATAGCCCCTTGAGCTATAAGTTTGATGATCCAGGAAACTATTTATAGCAGGATGAGTACTCTCCATGACTGATGTTATGTTTTATTTTGAGAAGGATAAATCATTAAGAGATTGAAAGGGCCAATGGTATTTTACACTGCAAGCAGAGACAAGGCAAATAAGATAGGTAGGTATGATGGTGGAACACAAAAAATATGGTTGTACTTTTTTGCCAGTTCAGTTAATGGGCTGGGGAGGCCTCCCACATTCTAGAAGGAAGGCAGAGACAGAGTTTATAACTCGGACCTAGTGATATTTTATTTTTAAAGATTATTTATCTATTTGAGAGAGAAAGAGAGAGAGAGAAACAAGTCAGGGGAGGGGCAGAGGGAGAGAGACAGGCAGACTTGCTGCTGAGCGGGGAGCCTAACGTGGGGTTCTATCCCATTGACCCCAAGATCATGACCTGAGCTGGAGTCAGACTCTTTTTTTTTTTATTCTATTTATTTATTTGACAGAGATCACAAGTAGGCAGAGAGGCGGGCAGAGAGAGGGGGGGGGAAGCAGGCTCCCTGCTGAGCAGAGAGCCCGATGCGGGGCTCGATCCCAGGACTCTGGGATCATGACCTGAGCCAAAGGCAGAGGCTTTAACCCACTGAGCCACCCAGGGGCCCCTGAAGTCAGACTCTTAACCAACTGAACCACCCAGTTGCCCCCAGACCTAGTGACATTTTTTTTTAATTAAAGTTTGTTTTTAAAAAAAAAAAATATATATATATATATATATATATTTTTTTTTAAATATATATTTTTTTGACCGAGAGAGATCACAAGTAGGTGGAGAGGCAGGCAGAGAGAGAGAGAGGGAAGCAGGCTCCCCGCTGAGCAGAGAGCCTGATGA
>ML110796.1:12148-63613 GCA_003697995.1 Taxidea taxus jeffersonii
CACAAGCAGGCAGAGAGGCAGGCAGAGAGGCAGGCAGAGAGAGAGGCGGGGGGAGCAGGCTCCCTGCTAAGCAGAGAGCCCAATGCAGGACTCAATCCCAGGGCCTTGGGATCATGACCTGAGCTGAAGGCAAAGGCCTTAACCCACTGAACCACCGAGGCGTCCCGACCTAGTGACATTTTAGGTAAACTCACTTCAGCCTGTAGCAGCTGGCCTCTGTTTGCCCAGTGTTTATAATGCAGAGCAGACAGACACAGGACTGTCTGTCATCATGAAGGCCATACTGTTGTTGGCATCATTGATATCCTCCTAGGTAGGAGACAAATATAAGACAGAGGGAGGTCAAGGTCAATTTTTTTTTTACATTTTTATTTTCGTAAAATACACAAAATTTATTATTTTAACCATCTTGAAGTATACAAATCAGTGGCAGTAAGCACGTTTGTAGTGTGTGATCACTAGTACTAGTATCCACTAGTATCCATCTCCAGAACTTTTTCATCATCCTAAACTGAAACTTTGTGCCCATTAAACAGTAGCTCTTCAGGGGCACGTGGGTGGCTCAGTGGGTTTCTGCCTTTGGCTTAGGGCATGATCCGAGGGTCCTGGGACTGAGGCCTGCATCCCCTGCATCAGGTTCTCTGTTCAGAGGGGAGCCTGCTTCCCCTTCTTCCTCTGCCTGCCTCTCTGCCTACTTGTGATCTCTCTCTGTCAAATAAATAAATAAGATCTTAAAAACAAACAAAAACTAGTAACTCTTTATTCCCCTTCTCTCAAGCTCTTGGTAGCCACTATTTTATTTTCTGTCTCTATGAATTTGCCTATTCTGATTTCTCTGCCTCTCACAATTGGATGGGGGCACCAAATGTGGGGCACCCTATCGGGTGGAGGCTGGTAGTGAAAGAATTCACCCAAGACAGAACAAGGGAGGTAGAAATTTATTGAAAAACACCACAATGAAGTGGTGGGCAGGACAGCAAAACAGAGATTGTCTGCAGTGGCCGGGGGCTGTAGTTAAAAAGGGAAGGTGAGAGAGTACAGGAACACATGGAATTTTCCTTTTTTGGTAACTGTGTCTGGATCTAAGTAACCTATTGTTCAGCTAGGGCTTATGGCTATTTTGAGGTGTGTCACCTAATGGGCATGTTTGTATCAGCCAGAGGATTGGGGGTCACTGTAGGCCGTCCTATGTTATTCAGTTTTTCATAGTTCAAATTGGTTGCTAAAAGTGTCCTCTAACGTTTCCTCATATAAATTGAATCATACAAAATTTGTCCTTTCCTGTCTGACTTCTTTCACTTGGCATAATATATATATATTTTTTTTATTCATTTATTTGACAGACAGGTATCACAAGCAGGCAGAGAGGCAGGCAGAGAGAGAGGAGGAAGCAGGCTCCCCGCGGAGTGGAGAGCCCGATGCGGGGCTCGATCCCAGGACCCTGGGATCATGACCTGAGCCGAAGGCAGAGGCTTTAACCCACTGAGCCACCCAGGCGCCCCTGGCATAATATTTTTAAAGTTCATTTATGCTGTAACAGGTGTTAAAAGTTTTGTTACTTTTTAAGGCTGAATAATATTCCATTACATGTATATAACATGTTAAAAATTCATTCGTGCATCAGTGATTATTTGGGTTGTTTTCACCTTTTGGCTATTGTCAATAATGCTATGAACAGGGGTATAGAGTATCTGTTCATCCCTGTTCTCTTTGTCGAAAGGTCTCTTCTTGCTGCCTTCACTATTACCCACTTCCCTCAATCTCCTACCCTAGGTAGCACTCAGTACTGGTTTTGAAGACTACTAGGTTTTGAAGACAAAGTATGACTGGTTTAGCCAAAACATAAGAAATGTGTGGTAATTTGCAAGTGTAAAGGCAAACAATCTGGCCTTTGGCATTGCTCCAGGAGACTGAGGTGTGTGTGTGTGTGTGGGGGGGGCGGTGGGGCAGGTAATGCAGTTTGGAGAAAATGCACTTTCTTCTTGGCTCATTCATTAAATTATCCAATTATTCTAGCCTTAAGATAGAGATCTTTACTCAGCCTACAGTTCCACCAATACAGAAGTTCTTGTAGTTCTTAGCAACTCAGACTCTCTATTGCTGCTTTTTTTTTTCTCCAAAGTCCTCCTAGTCCCCCCCAATTTTGTACATAACACTTGCCTCCTTGTACTGGCATTCCTTTTAGTTTTTTAGCTATCCTCATGACTGGTGGGATTCAGGTTTTGATGGATTGAAGCATATACATCTATACCCTTAAAAAAAGTCACAAAATAAATATGTAGGACAAACAAATCATAGCAAATTACTGGAGACTTGGGAGATCCAGATTCCCCCACTGAAACCTCTCCAATCCGTTTATCAGAAATTCTTATTATATAAGAGTTGCTTTCCGAAGGCAAGCAGGCTTCCTGTTTGCTCCTGGAACACTCGGAAGTGAGGGGCCTTAAAGTTCAAGATGCTTTAGCCTCGAGTAATCCTATCACTGGCCGGTCTGGGCCGACCTAGGAAGCCTGTCATCCATCTGTATCCCTTGCATTCAACTCAGGACAGGTGCTTGGAATGTGTTGGGGATTTCAAGGTTTAAGTACTGTTGGCCCCTTCGTCGGCTCTAAGGACGCAAACGTCTTAGAAAACGGTGAGGCAAAGCTGAGTGAAAAAAAACCCTCGGCGGTGGGACCGAGAGGATTCCTGCCCTCCGCTGGAGGGGGCGCGGTCTTGGACTTCGACAGAACCCCTACCTAAGGCCCTCCTCTGGACCACATTTCAAGGGCGGCCTTGTCCTCTACCGGCGGACCTACCCCGTAGGGACCAGAGGGGAGGGCTCTCTGGACTTTGAAGATTAGCTTGCGCTTCCATTTTGGAAGCGCAACACAAATGGGGGCGCAAGAGCTCCTATCACCGGAAGTTTCTTTGATAAAGAGAAACGGCGGAAGTAGGCCGTTTCTGGCGCCTCTTCAGTATTTTGCCTCAAGCTGGCTTTCCCACTTTCTTCTGTAAAGGGAGGCGCCTCACTGCTTTTTGTCGCCGTGGGGAATCGCTACCGTGGGCTCCGTGCACAGGCTCAATGGGCCTCCCAACCATCTTTCAACCGCTGAGCCCTTCCTGAGCTTCTCCTGCCAGAACGTGACGTACGCTTGTCGTAATTGGGGGCAGAACCTCAGAAGGAAAAGCGGCTGAACCGAGGTCTCGCGAGAACATTCCTTTCCTTTGCAGTTCTCGCGCTACTGCTTTAGTCTCGTCGCGACGAGATCTTTCGAGATCTTCTCCGCCCCCGCTACCGGCGCCCCCTCTGCGGCCGCTGAGCCGGAGCCGGCCTGAGCAGGGCTCTCCGCTGCCGCTCCCTTCCCAGGGACTTAGGCGCCCGCGAGGACTACCTTACGTCCTCCACTAGCCCCCGCCACCCGGCCCACGCGGCCCTCACTCCGCGCGCCAGCTCCGCCGGGGTCCGTGTCCTGTTTAGCCGGCCGGACCTGGGCTCGAGCCCGAACTGTAGCCGGCGCCATGTCGGTGGTGGGCATAGATCTGGGCTTCCAGAGCTGCTACGTCGCTGTGGCCCGCGCTGGCGGCATCGAGACGATCGCTAATGAGTACAGCGACCGCTGCACGCCGTGAGTGTGGGCCAGTCCGGCCGCGTGCACGGGGTGGGGGGGGGTGGGGATGTAGCGCTTGCTCTGGTCTCCGACCCTCGCGGCATGGGGAACGCCAGCCGGGGAGTCACCTCTGTTTGGAGCCGAGGGCCCAGTGGGTAAGAACCGCCTGCTGGGTGTCAGGTCACTAGTGGCTGCAACTCCCCGTGAGGGTCTGCACCGGCAGCAAGGTCTTTACCTGGTGGTCTGCGGGTTGAGCGAGGGCTCTGAGCTGGTACTCGTATCAGCAGAGGGCATGGATAGGGGCTGGAGGGAAGGCAGGCCTGGGATATATAGTGTACCGAGTTCTTGTTTTAGAGGGCAGAGACCAGGCCCAGGGCTTACTGCCGTTTTTTCAACCTACGACAGAGTTCGGAGCTTTGCACACAGTAGGAGCCTAATAAGTTAGTTGAATTAAACGGGTTCTGGCGTTTGCCGGCGGCCTGAAGATTGAGCAGCCAGAATCCCACGTGAGTGGGGGCGGGGCAGCACCCGGAAGAGAGGGACCGGTAGCACCAGAGAGAGGTTCGTGCTCCGCCTGGAAGGCACAGCTACCAGAAAAGTATTTAATAAAGTCCGTGTCGTCTTGATGCTTTTGCGCTCACGTTGGTTTTTCACATCGTTTCAGTATGTTGAGCTATGTTGTGTCATTCTCTCATTCTCTGCACGTCCACACCTAACAGCGTTCCAGTTTCACAGTTAATACATTCCGACCAGGGTGTTGGCCGCAGTTGTTAATGAATGACTCAGGGGCTCACTTTGACTTGTAGAGCCTATAGTAAGTTAAGGGACCAGTATAGACACAGCTCTAAAAAATCATGACTCACTCAGGTCTCTACTTGGGTCTGCTTTTTGACTGTAGAGATACTTTTCAATCCATTATCCTCTTTTGGGGCAAAATCTTCTAAAAAGCTTATTTTCTAGGTTCTCTTATTTGCCACATGGCCATTTCAAGGGCTTCTGTTCAAAGGCCCATTTTTCCCCCGTAACTTTGGTCACCCTTCCCGCACTTGGGTAGCTAAACTAGATTGCTCCCTCCAAGGAATTTGCTGCCCAAAGACTCAAAACATTTTCCTTCCACTTGTAAAATTTCTGCCCCTTGTTTAGACCTGGACCAGGTGCTTCCCTGAAATTTCATCTCCCATACTAAAACGTGGTTTGATGTCCCTTTCTCAATTAGTTTATAGTTGTTTTTTTTTTAAGATTTTGTTTGTTTATTTGACAGATCACAAGTAGGCAGATAGGCAGGCAGAGAGAGAGGGGGAAGCAGGTTCCCCGCTGAGTAGAGAGTCCAATGCAGGGCTCTATCCCAGGAACCTGGGATCATGACCTGAGCTGAAGGCAGAGGCTTTAACCCATTGAGCCACCAGGCACCCCTCAATTAGTTTATAGTTTTATTGAGAGAGAATTCACATAATGTACAGTCAACCCATTTAAAGCATGCAGTTTGTTTTCAGTGTAGTCACAAAACTGCAACTATGTCCCACAATCAATTTAAAAACTTTTTCCTCAGTCCAAAAGAAATCCTGTTCTCATTAGCTGTTATGTACCAGTTTCTCCATATTTATAGTTTATTTTATTTTTATTTATTTTATTTTACTTTTTTACAGATTTTATTTATTTGATAGACAGCGAGAGAGGGAATGCAAGCAGGGGGAGTAGGAGAGGGAGAAGCAGGCTTCCCACTGAACAGGGAGCCCGATGCAGGGCTGGATCCCAGGACCCTGGGATCATGACCTGAGCTGAAGGTAGATGCTTAATGAGTGAGCCACCCAGGCACCCCATATTTATAGTTTTTGTTTTTTTTTTTAAGATTTTATTTATTTGAGAGAAAGAGCGTGCATGAGAGAGGAGAAGGTCAGAGGGAGAAGCTGACTCCCCATGGAGCTGGGAGCCCTATGGGGATCTTGATCCCGGGACTCTAGGATCATAACTCGAGCTAAAGGCAGTTGATTTCACCAACTGAGCACCCCGGGCGCCCATATTTATAGTTTTTAATAGTGGGTTTTATATTCTAATTTGTAATTCCAGAGAAGGTATTGTATACTGAGTTTTTTTTTAAGCATTGAAGGTTGTTTTTGAGTTTTTTTTTTTAAGATTTTATTTATTTATTTGACACAGAGAGAGGTCACAAGTAGGCAGAGCAGCAGGCAGAGGTAGAGGGGGAAGCAGGCTCCCTGCTGAGCAGAGCGCCCGATGCGGGGCTCGATCCCAGGACCCTGAGATCATGACCTGAGCCGAAGGCAGAGGCTTAACCCACTGAGCCACCCAGGCGCCCCTGTTTTTGAGTTTTTAAGCATTAATTTTCCATTTGATATTGTCTTCCTCTCCAGATTCAAGTTTTCTTCATTTGTAAAGATAGTCTTCATCAAGAAATCAGAAAGGGTGGTGCACTAAGGCATTTAACTTTTTTTTTTTTTTAAGATTTTATTTATTTATTTGTTAGAGAGAGAGAGAGAGAGCGCGCGCGAGCGTTCGAGCAAGCACTGGCAGACAGAGTGGCAGGCAGAGGCAGAGGGAGAAGCAGGCTCCCTGCCAAGCAAGGAGCCCGATGTGGGACTCGATCCCAGGACGCTGGGATCATGACCTGAGCGGAAGGCAGCTGCTTAACCAACTGAGCCACCCAGGCATCCCGCATTTAACTTCTTGATCCTTTCCTGCCTAGATTTGAATTTGCATCGAAAGGGAAGAGAATTCTGAATATTAGAACTAACAGTGTTGTCTTTATTTTCTGTTATGTTCAGTTTTCTTTTAGACAGACAGCAGCTACATCAGTTTTACTGTGAATTCAATAAGAAAGAATGAGTTTTTCCAAATTGGAATTAAATTTGCCTCTGTGACTAGGTGATGGGTGACCAGATACATTATGCAGTTGTGATAAGACAGTACCATTTAGGGGCGTCTGGGTGGCTCAGTGGGCTAAAGCCTCTGACTTCGGCTCGGGTCATGATCCCAGGGTTCTGGGATCAAGCCCCGCATTGGGCTCTCTGCTCAGTGGGGAGCCTGCTTCCCTTTCTGCCTGCTTATGATCTCTGTCTCTGTCAAGTAAATTCATCTCCCATACTAAAACGTGGCTTGATGTCCCTTTCTCAATTAGTTTATAGTTTCTTTTTTTTTTAAGATTTTGTTTATTTATTTGACAGATCACAAGTAGGCACAGAGGCAGGCAGAGAGAGAGGGTAACCAGGCTCCCCGCCAAGCAGAGAGCCCAATGCCAGGCTCTATCCCAGGACCCTGGGATCATGACCTGAGCAGAAGGCAGAGGCTTTAAAAAAATAGTCTTTTTTCTTTAAAAAAAGTGCCATTTAAATACTTTAAGTGATTTTCTTTTTATGTTTTTCCCTTATTTTATATTTTCCAAGAACTTCAAGGGATACCATACATTGAAGTAATTTTTGAACTATGATTTTGATTAGCTTAAATTTCATTCTTGGAGTCCCTAAGTAGGAGATAGGAATGGAAAGGTTGATTTTTGTAGTAGTCTCAGAATAGTGGATTTTGGTTTCAGGTACACAGAGACTATGATGTGGGCTTGTTTTAGTGTCATAGTGGAAATGAGATTCTGTTTCTGGATGGTCAGCTATGATGGAAGTACCTTATTTCAAATTGTGGCTGTAACTATTTGGATTCAGCTTTTGAGGATCCAGTTGACTCTTGTCCAGAAGAGACCCTTACTTTTCACCAATAACAGGCTTTCTTTCATTTTATTTTAAAAAAGATTTTATTTATTTTGACAGAGAGAGAAATCACAAGTAGGCAGAGAGGCAGGCAGATAGAACGGGGAAGCAGGCTCCCACTGAGCAGAGAGCTGGCTCTGGGGCTCCATCTCAGGACCCTGAGATCATGACCTGAACCAAAGGCAGAGGTTTAACCTGCTGAGCCCCCCAGGCGCCCCGGCTTTTTTTTATTTTGGCACCTACTGAGTGCCTCCAGAATACTAGCCATTGTGCTAAGCACTGGAGGTACTCTGAACAAATAAACAAGATCCTGCCATCATGTACATGGGTACTGGAAAAGAAGCCAGGTGGTAAACAAACGTGTAATTACTAACTGGTAAAGGTCCAGATGGGAAAGTACAGAATATGATGACTGGGGGAACTAATTTAAATTGGATGTGTGATGGAGATGAAAGGTGGTTTTAAAGAAGTGCCGTTTAAGTTGAGACCTGGAAGATGAGTAGAAATTTACATGGAGGTGGTGTGTGGGTCTATGGAAGAGCTGATTAAGGCAGAAGGAACAGCAAGTGAGAAAGAACTGAGGAATTCACGTGTGACTGAGAATATCATAACTACTCTTGAGCCACTTGCAAGAAAGGTGTGAGGTGGATTGGAGAGGAGTTAGGCAGGACTTTGTAAATTATGGTAAGGATTTCTGTTTAGGTGCAATCAGAGTTGATCCAGTTTAAAATTTAAAAATATAATTGGCGGGACGCCTGGGTGGCTCAGTTGGTTAAGTGGCTGCCTTAGGCTCAGGTCATGATCCCAGTCTCCTGGGATCAAGTCCCACATCGGGCTCCTTGCTCGGCAGGGAGCCTGCTTCTCCCTCTGCCTGCCTCTCTGTCTGCCTGTGCTCACTCTCTCTCTCTAACAAATAAATAAATAAAATATTAAAAAAAATAAAAATATAATTGGCTTTTTTTCGTGGAGAATGGGTTTATCTGAGAAGGGGAAGAGATAGAAGTAGGGTGTTACTTAGCTTATGGCAGTATTTAGTCTATGTGGGAGTTAATTTTGTTCTCTACTAGTGTAGTAGCATGGGAGGGAAGTGTGGGTGGGTTCTGAGATAAACTTTGGAGTAGGAGAATCCATGTTGATGAATTTGATTATAGGCTTTGGAATCAGATGAGAGTCTTATTTTTATATTTAGTGGGATTATAATAGAAGGGGTACAACCTTAAAGCTTTGGAATGAAAATGTTAATGGAGTGCCCGACATTACTGAAGGATTGGGCCCTACTTTACAAAAAGAAATGAATTACTTATGAAATAATTTCTGTGTGGGAAATTTATATTACTATTTTCATGGACTTAGTTCCTAATAAAACAGTATATTAGGAGGGGCGCCTGGGTGGCTCAGTGGGTTAAAGCCTCTGCCTTCGGCTCAGGTCATAATCCCAGGGTCCAGGGAGTGAGCCCAGCTCGGCGCTCTGCACAGCAGGGAGCCTGCTTCCTTCTCTCTCTGCCTGCTTCTCTGCCTACTTGTGATCTCCGTCTGTCAAATAAATAAAATCTTTAAAAAACAACCCCCCCCCCAAAACCCAGTATATTAGAAATTTGAAGAGATGAAAATGCCTATTATTAGCTACGTTTGAGAGAGCGGAAGCTGAAAGTATGTACTTTCTGGTTAACTGGAAGATAAACATCTTTTATTTATTTATTTTATTTTTAATTTTAAAAAAGATTTTACCTATTTATTTGATAAAGATCACAAGTTGGTAGAGAGGCAGGCAGAGAGAGGGGGAGGCAGGCTTGCCTGAGCAGAGAGCCCGATGCGGAGCTTGATCCCAGGACCCTGGGATCATGTCCTGAGCTGAAGGCAGAGGCTTTAACCCACTGAGCCACCCAGGCACCCCTGGAAGATTAACATCTGATACCTAACTTGTGCAAGAAAAGTATTCCTGTGAAGTAAATATTTTTACATGCTGTGTAGAGCTAAGTACAGCAGTAGGTTTTGAGCTTTTCGGATTCAAAGAAAAGGAAAGTTGATTTGTTGACTAAAGTTTGGATTGCTTATACCATTTTCCTTCATATGTCTAATTGTAGAAGTTATGAAAGTAGTTCCTTAGAATCATTTAAGAGCTAAAATACAGTCTTGAATACAAAATTGGTAGACTAATCGACAGGAACTTTGTCATTAGGTTCTCAATTAGATTTTCTAAATTAAAACTTTTTTTTCTTGGCTTGATTGTTGTAACAGTAAAAACACCAAAGTGCTGAAGTTTCTTGTCCTTCTCATCTTTGCTGTTTGTTGTGTATCCTTGTGTACCTTTTTTCAGACTTCTACAACTATACAACATGGTGGGTGGGTATGTTTAAACAGGAACATACTATATTTTGTAAATTTTCTTTACATATATTTTAGACTTCTTTCAGAGTCAGTAAATATGAACCTACCTTCTTAAATGTGTAATATTCTTTATTATGGCTGTAACTTTTTTTTCTTTCCAAACAGGTTATTTCTAACTTTTGTAATTACAAATAGTTAATTGAATAGTAGTCTTTCATACTTGGGTTTACTTGTTAATATTTTTATTTCTGTTGGATACAGCTCCAGACGTGAATTTGCTAGGGCAAAGAATATACAGTTGACCCTGTACACCATTGTGGGGTTTGGGACACTGACTTCTGTGTAGTTGAAAACCTGTGTATAAAAACTTTTGATTCCAAAAAACTGAACCACCAGTATCCTGCTGTTGACCTGAAGCCTTACTGACAGTGTAAACGGTCGATTAACACATATTCTGTATATGTATTCTATCCTGTATTCTTAGAGTAAGCTAGAGAAAGAATGCTACTAAAATCATAAGAATAAAGACATTTATACCACTGTTTGTATTGGAAAATCCATGCATAAGTGGACCCACACATCTTGAACCTGTATTGTTCAGGGGTCAACTCTTAAAGTACTGTTGCCAGGGTACTTTACAGAAATTAAGGGGTTAATTTATAACAGGAAGATAAGTGATTCATTGGGCATAGTGAAGATTATAATGAGCTAACACTATATAAAGTGTTTAGGAAAACCTGGACACAGTTTATATAACCCAAATTCTAATATTGCTGTTACTACCTTCTTAATTTTTTTTAATTAGCCCTCCTCATTAATAGACTATATGTTGGGATAATAAAATGAATACTATTGAAGTGAGCCTGAAGAGGTCATAATTTATAGCTTTTAATATGCAAATCTTATTGATTAGAGAATTTGGTGTGCTTTAGGAACTGTGTATTGTTAAGTGTGAGTTGTTTGGTCTGTTTGATGTTAGCTTTCTGGGGTACTTTCTAGTTCAGGGGTAGGGAAGTATGCAGAGGATACTCTTGACTAATGTAATCTTTTCCATGCCAGTTTTGCTTAAATCTTTTATTTGATAGTCTCTGTATTCTTGTGGGTTCTCATTTTCTTGAATGAGAACTAGAGAAGAAAGAGAACTAGAGCAGCAACTGTTCTGAATGTTCCAAGAGCAATTTTACACATTCTTATAAAGGTAAAGCTGTGCCTTTTAACGGTCTGTGTTAATTGCAGCTGTTTATAATATCCTGTTAGAATGTGCATAAATGTTTGGTGGGTAGTATCTCTTACCCGTGAAAGGGAGAACAGTGTTATTCTCTGGCCTAAAAATATTATTTCTAGGGCTTACGGATTACAACAGGGGAGTCTTGAACTTAATTTAAATTAGCTTCCTGTAATACCAACCTGTATTTGGGAATGGAGGGAAAGTAATGTCAGTCAGGTAGCAAGTGTCTAACAGCATTGACTTGGAATTGTGTGGCATTAGAGAGGAAGTGTAAGGTAGAAAGGTTCCTGCTATCTAGAGATAGAACCATTATAGGTGGAAATATGAATGATATAAAGCAGTGGTAAATAGAATAAGAACAGTCATTGATGGGGTATTAAGTACAGACTGAAAGTGTCAGTGTGTAGGAGAGTGATGAGTGTCTGTGGGGAGTGGAGTGATGAGGAAGGCAGGGGTGGGACTTGAGCACATAGTATTAAAATACATGGATGAAAGGTTTGGGATGGTCTAAGTGAAGGTATAGAAGTAGGAATAAATCTAATTGGTTTGCTGGGCAGTACAAAAATAGGTGTATATGGGATTTGGAGTCCGGTAGTCCTGATTTTGAATCTTGGATACTTATATTTACCAGTTATTTTTCTGGGTGCGTTAACTTGGCTTGAATCAGATCTTCATTTATAAAATTGGACAATAATAGTTCTTATCTCTGAGTATTTAGGAAAACCAAGCATAAGCACATATGGTATATGAAAGGTGTGGGAGCTTGACCTGCTTGGTTGAAAGAGGCTTCCTGCCATAAAGATTGGATGCAGGCTATTTTTAAAGTTTTTAAAGTTGCTGGTGAGTGGGGAGTAGTAGATAAGTTTCTTTTTATATTTATTTATTTATTTGTCAGATAGCACAGGAGTGAGCACAGGCAGACAGAGTGGCAGGCAGAGGCAGAGGGAGAAGCAGGCTCACTGCTGAGCAAGGAGCCCGATGTGGGACTTGATCCCAGGACGCTGGGATCATGACCTGAGCCGAAGGCAGCCGCTTAACCAACTGAGCCACCCAGGCGTCCCAGTTTCTTTTTATCTTGTTCCATGTAAAAATCCTAGTGGAGTAATTTAGCCACTGCAGATTTTTTGATCATATATTTTTTGTTTTGTTTTGTATTTTAAAGATTTTATTTATTTGACAGAGAGAGGTACAGTGAGAGAGGGAACACAGCAGGGGGAGTGGGAGAGGGAGAAGCAGGCCTCCCACTGGGCAGGGAGCCAGATGCTGGGCTCCATCCCAGGACCTCGGGATCATGACCTGAGCTGAAGGCAGACACTTAATGACTGAGCCATGGAGGCACCCCTCAGATTGTATGTTGAAGAGAGACAAACTGAACTGAGGGTATTTAGCTTATTATTAATTTTTAAAGGATTTATATATTTATTAGAATAACATAGGAGTATTTACTTAAATGCTTATGGTGGCAATTGATGGTGGGGCTGGTGGTTGTGGAATTACAGATAATGTTTCTTTTCTTTGTCATATTTTTTGTTTTCTGAATTTCTGCAAAGAGCTTATACTAACTGGAAGGCACTGGCCTAGGTTCTAAAATGGGCTCTAATATTTGACTTCATCTTTTGGCCTTTCTTCACATTTAAATACTAGGTTTTCTTATGTAAAGCTTTTATTTTTAAATACCCATCAATTTGTGGTGTTTGATATATTGACCCTCATTCAGTTTTTCTTTATGAACGAAAGGACTTTTATTCCTCATGGGTAGATGATTTTGAAGATGGCTGACTGGATTTTAATGGATAGTTTGAGGAGGTGAAGCAGAACTTTCATGGCAAACTAGCTAGTATATTTTTGTATGAAACTTAGACCAGGGCTTCAGTGGAGCAGTAATAATGGCTATTATTTTATTTATGATGTGCCAGTCTCTGATATAAACCCTTTAAAAGGGGATCAACGTAGGCCACCTTGGTGGCTCAGTTAAGTGTTCGACGCTTGATTTCACCCCAGGTCATGATCTCAGGGCTGTGAGCTGTAATTTGAACTGAGAAAACTTTTATTTAGCTCTTTCAGAGCAGTTCTTATTACTCTGTTGGGCTCAGTGCTGGGCATGGAGCTTGCTTAAGATTTTCTCTCCCTTTCTCTCTGCCCCAAACCTGCTCTAAAAAAAAAAAAAAAATAGAAGTTGATCAACACATTTAATTTTTATAGGAGGCATATGATGTAGGTGCTGTAATTTCCCCCATTTGGTTTATTTATTTATTTTTTTCCTGGCCTGCATTCAGATCCTTGGTTTATTCAGCACAGTCCTTTCAGATTGTACAACAAAGTGTAAACACAGCAGTGCCTAAAATGCTAGAAGTTTATAAGACTTAAAACAAAAAATTTATAGTATTGACTGTACAATGAAAGCCAAAAGAGCAGTGTTCATGTTGGTAATGTCACCTGCAAGACCTCCATGAAGAATAGCTGCAACAGAGGGGTCTGGGATGACCCTGCACAGCTGGCTCTCAACTTTGCTCATCAATTTCAGAGAGAAAGGGAGACCTGGGATGTGGGTGTATGTGCATGAGTATATGTAAAAATAGAACATTTTTGGTAACTAACACAGGGTGTTTAATCCTAGAGGTTGGAAGAGGATGGGGCCAGGAGAGCAGGGCCAGGCTAGCAGGAACAGCACCTGCATTTTCCTGAGACACTTTCCTTTTCCTTACTCTGCAGACCAGCAAGCAAGGCCATGATTAGGCCACCAGACTAGACCCTGTACCTGCAGGCTGGGACCACGCTGCTACACTGTGTCCCTGATGGCTTTGCCACTAAAATTGACTCTAAGAAACTGAAAATGTGGGAGCTTTCTAGCCAGAAAACTGGAGAGCATCTTTATAGACTCAACCCCAGACCAGTATCACTCCTGCAGCTGGAACTTTGCTTTCAGAGAGTATGTTTCAGTTACCGTCCTCAAAGCTTTCCTGAGTGAGGAATTTGTTTCATACCAAATCCTCCTTTGGCCGAAAAGTGACAAGACTGAGGTAGATGAAATGGAAGTTACAGGGCACAGAGCTTCCTGTGGATTTGGAGCTGGAGTGGCTACTGTGGCAGCAGCTAGGGGAGTGACATTGCCCTGTGCACAGTGGGGCTACCCCTCTGGGAACTCAGTCTTCTCTTCCATGGGCTTGCCTGGTGCCATGTGAGGGGTGGTGGCAGCATTTTCCTTGGAGGGCTGAATTGCCTTGGCTGCGGTGTAGGCCAGGGAGTCAGTCAGCACAGTGGTAGTAGTGATCTCCTGGCCATTGATTTGTCCTCCGTCCTTATCCTTAAGCAACTTTTCGGCCTCATCTGTATCTTCTGACTCCACATATGCAAAGCCTTTAGACAGATGGGGCAAGGGGAGGGAGACATCCTTTTACAGGCATGTCAGTCCTGTTAATTTTCCCAGAGGTGGGGAAAATCTCCATGATGTCCCTGTTCACATTCCTAGTGAGCCTCCCGATGTACACTTTGGCTGGTTTAAGGGAAGAAGTCCATTTTTTCCTTTCCTTTCATCTCTTTTGTGTGGTATGGTTTTGGAGCGGGAAAGCCCCCTGTTGTCATGCCAGTACCCAGAGGTACTGGTTGAGCTAGGGGAGCTGCTGGAATTGGAGCTGTAGGACATGCTGGAACTTCCTCAGCAGCTGGACACAGAAGAGGAGCTTGAGCCACTGCTCAAGCCTGTGCTGGTGCCAGAGATAGGGCTGGACTGGGACCTGGTGCTGCTGCCACCCCTGCAGGTGTTCTTTTTCTTTTGAATTTTATCCCTGTTGCCATCCTTCTTGCTCCACTCCTTGGGGGCCCTTTTCTCTTCAGCATGGTCCTTGAACTTCTCATCAGAGTGATCTTTGTGTTTGATAGGAGAGGGAGCCATCTCCCCACCTTCTCGTCAGCTGCTAAGGCTGTGCCCTAATTTTCCCCATTTTAGAGTTGAGTGGATAGGATTTCAGAGAGATTAAGCAACAGAATTCACACTGCTAGAAAGGATTTGGACAGATTCATACTGATTCTGCAGTCAACTCTTGACTGCACGTGTATTCAAATCAGTAGTCAATGACAAAGTGGAAAAGCTAAGGATTTTCTTCAGTGCAATAGGCTTACTGTTACAGAATTTTTTTTAGAATTTGAGAGTTGCTTTGTAGTGAAAGGATATTGATGTTTTCTTATACAGTGTAAAGAAAGTGTGGATCTTCCCCACACTTTGCCGGAGTTATACTTTGTCTGAGGCCTTGTTTGTTGTATCGTGTGGTGAAGATGGACATTGCAGTAGTGGCAGTCGATTATTTTGTAAGAAGTGGTAACTGTAGTGTGTGTGTGTATGAGCCAAAACAGGATGACAATTGACTCTTGAATAATTTTGGGGTTATGAGTGATAATCCCCTGCATAGTTAAAAATTTACACGTAACTTGACTAACCAAAAACCTAACTGCTAAGAGTGTACTGTTGACTGGCAGCCTTACTGATAACAGAAACAATTGAATAACATGTTCTGTATATGTATTATATACTATATTCTTATAATGAAAAAGAGAAAGTACATTTACAGTATGATATCACAAAATACCCATGTTACAACAGGACACCCACAATTGAAACCAGTTGTTGAAGGGTCAGGTATAATTTGAACTGAGACAAACTTTTATTTAGCTTTTCAAGATGTACAAAGCAATTCTTACTACTGTTAAGGCAGATGTAGATTTACCAGACTTCAAGGGAGGATATTACCTAGAGCCAGTCTGTACAGTAGAACATACATTGAGATGGAGGTATTTTGTATCCAATTCTAATAAGTTTTAAGAGATAAAAATGATTTGAGTTTTACTTCAGGGCCATTGGGAAGGCCTCACAAGTGGGTAATCCTGCTGGAGAGAATGAGTGAGATATAGAAGAACCGGAGCATTTCAGGTGGCAAAAGTGGTCTGAGCAAAGCAGGAAGATGGGAAGACTAAGTTGTGTTTGTTCACTGTGCTTGAGATGCAGGTGGAAAGTATGGTTGGGGTTGGGATAGTAAGGGGCCTTAGGTTCCACAGTCAGGCATTCTCTTGGACAGTTTTACTCAATAGAGAGGTCAAAATCATAGACTTCTTGTGTGCTTTTACAATATGTGGCTTTTTAGCTAAGACTCAGAAAAGTTGCTTGCTATGGTGATGTCATCCTATTGGATGTAATGTTTCAGTAAGGTTTGATGCTTAAATGTTTTTTTTCCCCCCCTCAGGGCTTGCATTTCTTTTGGTCCTAAGAATCGTTCAATTGGAGCAGCAGCTAAAAGCCAGGTAGAGTTTTGTTTTTTCTTTCCTAAAATGACTTTTCTGCTTTGTCCAGCTTTCCCTTCAGCAACTATTTCAGTGCCCATTATGTGCCTAATACCACAGATGCTAGGTGAACAGCTGAGAAAGAGGCCTGATCCTTAGTCTTCTGTGCTTGAGTGAGAAGCACATAGCTTTTTATAGGTATTAGCTGTATAGCTATTAGCTCATTAGCATAAGCAGGAGCCCCTGGTTGGCTTTGTTGGTTAAGCTTCTGACTCTTGATCTAGCTCAGGTCTTGGTCTCAGGGTCATGAGTTCAAACCTCATCTTGGGGTCCCTACTTAAAAAAAAAGAAAAGATAAAATAGCATGAGCAGTATACTTCATTTAATGCAAACTACTGGGATGTATTTTGTCCAGATCTTGTTTAAGGAAGACTTGTTTATTCCTCTATATTTTATGAGTTCCTTGAAGTCTGTCTCTTTGGGTTTTCATCCTAGGCATACGTACTTAGAGTCACTGTTTATAGATTTGATCTTGTTAATCAAGGTTCTCAAGGAAAGAAAGCATACTTGTAGAAGCACTTGACATTTATGTGTTTACTTATTTATGTGTTTTATAAACAGGAACCCAACATTATGTGTTGGTTTCTAAGTAACCAGAGCACCAGAACCTCAAGAGTTCTGTTGCTTTGAGTGTTTGAGGTTCCTGTAAAATTAAGGAGTTGCATACTTGACCTTTTTATGGTTCAGCCTGGAGCACCGTATAGAATGAATAACTGTCTTTTTTTCTGGACTGGGCAGGGCCTACGATATAAAAGTCCAGGGGTACCTGGCTGGCTCAGTTGGAAGAGCATGCGACTCTTGATCTTTTTATTTTTTAAAAAGATTTTATTTATCTATTTGTCAGAGAGTGTGAGTGCGCGTGCACAAGCAGGCAGAGTGGCAGGCAGAGGTGGAGAAAGAAGCAGGCTCCCCGCGGAACAAGGAGCCCGATGTGGAACTCATCCCTGGGATCATGACCTGAGCCGAAGGCAGCTGCCTAACCAACTGAGCCACTCATGTGTCCCGTGACTCTTAATCTTATGATTTGATCTTGATCTTAAGAGTTTGAGCCCCATGTTAGGTGTAGAGATTACTAAAAAAACAAAACAAACAAAAAAACCTCAAAAGCTGAAGAAAATGGTGTTTAGCCCATTGATTTTTAATTACATTGGGTGTTTTATAATCTTATTTTTATTTTTATTTTTTATTTTATTTATTTAAAAAAAAGATTTATTTATTTGACAGACAGAGATCACAAGTAGGCAGAGAGGCAGGCCTCTCGAGAGGGGGAAGCAGCCTCCCTGCTGAGCAGAGAGCCCGATGTGGGGCTTGATCCCAGGACCCTGGGATCATGACCTGAGCCGAAGGCAGAGGCTTCAACCCACTGAGCCACCCAGGCGCCCTATAATCTTATTTTTAAAAAGTTAAAGATTAGTTAGGAAGCAGTAGATAGCAAGTACAGAGCTAGTTTGAAATGTCTTTCCTTCTAAAATTCCTGTGAGTTCTTCTGTTTTTAAACTTGCTTTCAGTTTTGAGAGTAGTTATTGTACTAAACTGGCTGCCTAGTTGTAGGATAACATAGTTATTGTGATACTGAGTTTGTGCTTGGCAGCCTGCTCATATAGGGCCTGATTTTGGAGGAATATAGCTGATGCAGAGGAGCTCTGCAATTCTTACAAATTTAAAAGTAAAAGAAATTTGGAAGTTACATGTGCTCCCTTTATCCAGACATCACTGTTAGTATCTTAACGTATAACCTTCCATACTCTTTCTACAAATTTAAGTGTTTCCCTGACTCCAAAAGTGAGATCCTACCATATAGATACTTGTCTTTCAACTTTCTAAAACAGTGCTACCCACTATATGGATATATCATTTATTTACCCAGTCTTCTGTTAATTGACTGTCTAGGCTGTCTCCAGTCCTCTGCTGTTGTAAATAATATTTGGTCACTGTCTTTTTACATTTATCTTTATGTACTTACTATCTTTTTTTCCTGCAAAGTTTCTTCCACTAGAATTTCTGAATTGGTACTGCTAAGTTGACTCCTGGAGGGTTTGAATCACAAATTATGGTATAACTGTAATTTTTAAAAGTTAAAGCTCACTTTATGTAAATGTTAATGAGAAGTTTAAGGACAGAAGAATACCTTCGTACATGTACAGTGACCCATTTTTAATGGAGAATTAGGATAAGCTGGGCTCTGTTGCCATCCCTGCCACTGTGATATGAACAAGTCCATTATTCCTCACTTCATGCATGAGCAGGCATCATGCAGAAAGTTGTAGTGTTAAAGAAAATGAAATTCAGAAGGAAACCTTGTGGAGTTAAAATGCTGCTAGTTTAATTTGAGGCTGTTGAATTTTTTTTCCTCCTAATTTAATTGCTCTTAGTCTTTTCATCCTGATTCTGATGTTCTTTATTTTTAGGTAATTTCCAATGCAAAGAACACAGTACAAGGATTTAAAAGATTCCATGGCCGAGCATTCTCTGATCCATTTGTGGAAGCAGAAAAATCTAACCTTGCATATGATATTGTGCAGCTGCCCACTGGTTTAACAGGGATAAAGGTAAAGTCTCAAAGTGATGCCTTACGATTAAAATACAGTGTTTTATTATATCAGATAAATATATATCTGTACCATTCTGAGTTCAAGTTGTAGTGAAAATGTTTACAAGTGTTTAGGAGAAGGTTTGGTAGGAAAGACCATTTGGCCTTTTTTGAATGATCTGAATTTTTGATTAGGAGCGATAGGTGGCACTGTTAAAATGGGTTGGATAGAAGGGTGGTGGTAGTGTGAAGAGAACATTGTCATTGCTGCCTGTATTGTTTACTGATGGATCTGTCTTTCTGGTGTGATTTTTTTAGTGAATGACTTCTGGAATGCCACGCATAGAACTTAACACTTCACAGTTACTAACCAAATGTGTGGTCATACTCTTGACAATAGCACTTAGGTTGGAAAGAGGTGTTCTTTTGGGGAAAATGGAATTTAGCCTTTGCTATCTCTGGGACATCTAGAAGAGTTTGTGAAGCATGCAGCAAGCTGATCCTACAAAAGAGGCAACTAAGATTAGCAAGAGGGGATTTGGTGCTTGAGATACCGCATTTGGAGAAGTCAGGATTATGGGACCAGGCTCAAAAGCCAAGAGATGATGAGAATTGTGAGAAAAAGGTAGTGAGTTGTGCTATTGAGAACTCAGTTGAATTTAGAAGTGAAGTATTCTGATAGCAGGAGATTGATGACTGACTGGGTTTACTGAAGATATCTGTGGCAATAATCTCAGAACAGTTCGAATGGCTGGTAATGGATATATCTGGAGTACAGGAGAAGGAAAAAGGGGAAAAAAAGGAGGTGAGTAGATGGAGGATACTTATAGACAGGAAAGAAATAGAATTAGGTATTGGCAGATTTAGTCTAAAGCATTGTAAGAGCCAAAGAAGGAAGAGACAAGGGAGAAGACCTGGGGAACAAGTAGATCCAGATACAAGAGTGGAGGAATAGACTTAAGAATTAAGCAGATAGCAGGCAAGAAGAGGCTCATGGGGAGGGGTGCTTTGCCATCTTTATCATACAATAAAGTAAGGGACTACTAGATTCTGAATCAGAATAAATTAGGATTGGGCTCAGAAGTGAAGAGTTTAAGAGAAGGTGGTGTTCAGGTTCACTTGGAGCAGCTGCTGAGAGAAGAGAGTTATGTTTTCAGGTGTGGATTGTATTTGGGGACTATGGGCATGTGGGAAGGGGCTTGTCGGAGCCAGACTTTGAGCATTTAAAGTTTGTAGCCCTTATCCAAGTTGCACACTTTTATGCAGGGTAGGATATCTTGAAGCTTTTTTCATTTATCCTTTAATTCAAGTATTTTTTTTTTAAGATTTTATTTATTTATTAGTTAGAGAGAGAGAGAGAGAGAGCACAGGCAGACAGAGAGGCAGGCAGAGGCAGAGGGAGAAGCAGGCTCCCTGCCGAGCAAGGAGCGCGATGTGGGACTCGATCCCAGGACGCTGGGATCATGACGTGAGCGGAAGGCAGCCGCTTAACCAACTGAGCCACCCAGGCGTCCCTAATTCAAGTATTTATTGGGTCACGTTTATTCTAAGTCTTGGGCCTACAGCAGTAAACAAACTGACAAAAACTGTGGCCTCAGGCTAGATTGGATCCTAATTTTGGAAATGATCCTAAAGTCAACACGGTAAACAAAGTAAAACCCACATAGTATGCCAGGTGGCAGAGTGTCCACCACCAGACCTCTTTATGGAGGTGCAGTGTGGCCATGGTGAGCTCTACAAGTTTGTTTCTACACAAGGGATCTCAGTTTTTGTTGGTGGTCACAGCATGCTGTTTACATAATGGTTCTTATCTCCAGGTATTGGTGTTTGATAAACATGTTAAAATGCTAAAAGTGACCATCAAGTTGTTTTTGCTTCCCAGACCTAGTGTTCTTCAGTTATTTGAGATACTGTTCCATTGATGATGTGTTAGACGTGCTCATTTTAGGCTTTTATTTTTATTATTATTTTTTAAAAGATTTTATTTATTTATTTATTTGACAGACAGAGATCACAAGCAGGCAGAGAGGCAGGCAGAGAGAGAGAGGGAAGCAGGCTCCCCGCCGAGCAGAGAGCCCGATGCGGGGCTCGATCCCAGGATCCCGGGATCATGACCTGAGCTGAAGGCAGAGGCTTTAACCCACTGAGCCACCCAGGCGCCCCTAGGCTTTTAGACCATGAAAAACTCGAATAAGTTTAGATCTTTTTGTTGTTTTATTGCAGGTGAAATATATGGAGGAAGAGCGAAATTTTACTACAGAGCAAGTGACTGCTATGCTTTTGTCCAAACTGAAGGAGACTGCAGAAAGTGTTCTTAAGAAGCCTGTTGTGGACTGTGTTGTTTCGGTGAGTTTGATCCCTGTGTTTTACTGGGGACTTAAGAAGTAGAGACAAGAATGTTGTCAGTTGCAAATAAAATTGCTTTTTGCCTTCAATTATAGAGATTATTTTAAGAATTCATCAAACTAGTCTTCATTTTCTTTAGTATTCTTTTCTGCCCCCTAGGTTTTACTCAGCCTTTCTGTTTTCCCTGTTTGAAGGCTTACCTCAATACCCACTGCCCCTGGACTCCTTTTAGTACCTTGCCTAGTGCCTGGCAGGTGATAGCCACTTGTTTGTTGAATTAGTTGGATACTCACAATTAGAAACGTTTTCTTCATTTCACTGTCTGTATTTTTGCTTGTCCTGTGTTTAGAACTAGAGGCAGGGCAGCAGTGGACTAATCTTATCTTTTCCGTATCCCTTTTAAGATGAAAGCCTGACTCTATATAGATTTATGCTTGTAGGACAATGGCATCCTTAGGAACTGTTGAAATTTGGGTGGATTTATTAGCTTCTCAGTGGAATCTCCTCTTCTGCAGTTGTTAATATTAATATCTTAGTTCTTTTTGGTCTTTTTTGTCTTTGTATTGGTGTATTCATTGGCAAAGCAAGGGCTGTTAAGTGACTTTTACCCTGCAGTCTGTTGTCTGGTAGATTCCTTTGTTCTTGGTTATCTAGTAAAGTAGAACTGATATTTGTTAGGAAGAATTTGGATTATGGTTGTGTGCTATACTCTGGGGACACAAAGAATAAAAGTGCTACTTTGGTTAAGAACTCATATTTAATGCAGGCATTGTGTTTCTTAGGTGCATTTCTTTCTTTCCCTAACTTTTTTGTATTTTCAAGTTTGTCCCCATTTCCCCCAACTAGTGCCCTAACTTTGATTCTCAGTTATGCTCAGTGTAGAAGTGAAACTCACATTGGCAGAATGCCCAAGTGGCTTTTCCAGCGTTTGAGATCAAGTTAAAAGATGATGTATTAAGTCATGTGTTAGGGGTCCTCATGATTATACTGAATTTCAGTGACTTGTTGGGGAGAATTTGTAGAACTTTACATACCGCTGTACCTATGGCTAAGATTTATTACAATGAGAAGATACAAAGCAGAATCAACAAAGGGAAAGGTACAAGGGCAGTTTCTGGAGGACACCAGGCACAAACTTCTAAGAATCCCCTTCCAGAAGAGTCATACTGGATGCACTTAATTCTAGTAGCAAGTTGTGGTAATACCTGACAAGTTCTGCCTGAGCCTGGGAGTCCAAGGTTTTTAACTGGAGGTAAGCTATGTAGGCACCTTGTGCTTAACCCATACCAAAATTCTAGACTCTCAGAAGGAAAGTAGCTATGTAGCACAAATTATGTTGTACAAAAGTTTAGGTGTAGTGAGCCACTCTTGTCTTTTTTTTTTTTTTTAAAGATTTTATTTATTTCACAGAGATCACAAGTAGGCAGAGAGGCAGGCAGAGAGAGAGGAGAGAAGCAGGCTCCCCTCTGAGCAGAGAGCCTGAAGTGGGGCTCGATCCCAGGACCCCGGGGTCACAACCTGAGCCGAAGGCAGAGACCTCAACCCATTGAGCCACTCAGGCGCCCCGCCACTCTTGTCTTTTAGGGAAAATTTTCTTTCAGTTTAGTGACCTGTTTATCATTTAAGTTTCTCAGTGCTGGAAAAGAGCTAACCTCTTAATCAGGCCTAAGGATAGCTGCCTCTGGCCTCTATGCAAACTCTGCTGCATATTGGCTACCCTAGCTCTTGCTGTTATGGTATGTCTCATTGCTATATAAATAGAGCTTGGGGTTATTTTGCTTTATTTATGAATTGGTCATTGTTAAAACATAAACTTCCTTTTTTTTCCAAAGGTAATAGTAGCCCCAGTATTCAAAAATCAGATGCATGTATGGGTAGCTTCAGCACCCTCTGCTTACCTAGAAGGAAGTTTTTTTCTTCCCAGATGTTACTAATTTTATTATTTGGTTACACATCTTTCCAGACATTTTTGTGTATCCAAGTAAATATGTGTATATATGCTTTTTAAATTTCATTTCTCTTTTGATCAATTTTAGATACTTTATCTTTTATATCTTTTTTAGTGGTAAAGAAGGGCTTTGTTCTTTTCGTGGCTGCAGAGTATTCCAGTTGATGCATGTTCTGAAATCTTTCTTTAGTCTTTTTAAAAAAAAGATTATTTATTTATTTATTTGACAGAGACACAGCAAGAGAGGGAGCGGGAGAGGGAGAAGCAGGCTTCCTGCTGAGCAGGGAGCCGGATGCGGGGTTCGATCCCAGAATCCTGGGATCATGACCAGAGCTGAAGGCAGATGTTTAATGACTGAGCCACCCAGTTGCCCCTTTTTAGTCTGTTTTTGTTGGACCTGCAGTTGCTTCTTTTTTTTTTTTTTTATTTACATATTTTATTTTTTAAAAGATTTATTTACGTGCGAGACCATGCATGTGAGTGGGAGGAGGGGCAGAGGGGGAGAGAATCTCTCAACTGGGAGGGGGGCAGACTCCCTGCTTAGAATAGAGCCCAGCATGGGGCTTGAGCACACAAATCTGAGTTCATGACCTGAACTGAAATAAGAGTTGTACAGTAAACTGACAGAGCTACCCAGCTGCACCCCTCCAGGTTTTTTTTTTTTAATTGTAAAGAATTAAAAAAAATTGTTATTGCTTTGAATAGCAGGTAAGATTTTACTCTTATGTGATAAGTTTGTAGGACTTAGTGGTTAAATTCCTAGAAGTACAGTGCTAGGACAAAGGGTATGTGTATTTGTGATTCTTGTTTTAAGATTTGTTTATTTGTCGGAGAGCACTAGAGTACAGGCAGGGGGAGTGGCGGGCAGAGGGAGAAGCAGACTCCGCATTGACCGAGGAGCCCAATGTGGGACTTAGTCCCAGGACCCTGGGATCATAACCTGACCTGAGCTGAAAGCAGACGCTTAATAACCAACTGAGCTGCCCAGGCGTCCCATGTATTTGTAATTTTAACCACAGTTGTTTAATTGCCCTTTAAAGAATTGTACTCACACTTCCTCCTGCAGTGTATAAGAGGACTTGTTGGATAACAGTCTCACAGCACAGCTTTATTGGGGAGTGTTAGCTAATTCTCTAATAGGTGAATAATGCTATGAAAGTGTATGTCATTTTTAATGTTTCATTCTTAGGTGAAGTTGAAAACATTTTTAAATTGAAGAGCCCTTCTGCATTTCTTTCCTGTAAAACATTCCTAGTTGCTCATTTTGAGTTTATGGGTCTACTTTTGGTTGGTGGTTCTTCATATATATTAGAGAGATTAGCTTTATCATGTTATGTTATGAGTTGCAAGTATTTATCCCATTTGTGTTTTTTTTTAAATGTTTTATGAGTCAAATATATTAATCTTTATGAAAAACTATTTATAGTTGACATACAGTGTAACATTAGTTTCAGGGTACATCCTAGTGATTTGACAAGTTTATACATTATGCTGTGTTCACCACAGTGTAGTTACCATTTGTCCTGTTACATTGTTGTTCAAATATATTAATCTTTTCTCCGCCTTTTTTTCTCCTGTATTTTGTGTTATGTTTACAGAATTTCTTCCTACTCTGATGGTAAAGACTCCCTTTCCTTCTGGAACTCATCTTTTTTTTAACTGTTAAATCTTTGATTTGAAATGTATTTTGGTATGAGGTGTGCAGTAGGGATGGTACCTAATTTTTTCTCTATGTGGCTATCCAGTTGTTCCAACACTACTTATTGAATATTCTAACTTTTCCCTTCTGGTTTGAAATAATTCCTTGATCATTTCACTGAATAAATTGCTCTAGATATTTGAGGACGCTTCTAGATTTTAATGTATTTTGGCAGGTGTATTTTAAATGAAGACTCCCTAATAAAAGAAACTTTCAAATGTTTTTGTAGGTTCCTTGTTTCTATACTGATGCAGAAAGACGATCAGTGATGGATGCAACACAAATTGCTGGCCTTAATTGCCTGCGATTAATGAATGAAACAACTGCAGGTAACCGACTGTTAGCATCTGTGACTTGGTGAATGTTGAAATTTCTGCCATCTTAAAAACCCTGGGGTTTCTTGTTCTTTATTTTGCTTGCAGGACCTACACTTATGTGCCATAGTATTTTTGGATACTGTGTCACACATGAAGAATTTATCTGACCAGTGCTTTTTCTTTATCCACATAGCACATACTTTGGTACTTAATCACATCCTCCTTTGGAAAGTAACACAGTTATTGTGTGTTCACAGTGTGTCAGTTTATAGATCGGCCTTTTCTCTAGCCCTTTAATGGGCTGTAACTTGTAAAGCAACATCTCAGGGAAAGATACGGAGGAATGTTGAGATGGTGCAAGTGTATAAGAAATCCTGGAAAATGTGTTTGGAAAAGTGGGGGAAGTGGTTGGGAAAAATTGCCAAAGTCATTGGAATGAGAAATTGGAAACGTTAAGGAGGTCTCAGTGAATGTCAACATTTAATTCTTTGAAGTAACTGCTCCTCATGAATACATTATACAAAGCATATGAAGAATTTGATTCTTTGTAAAATACAGCACATGATGCAGTGTCCTATTCATTGTATAAGTTTTTTTTTAACTTAAAGTGAATTTTTAATGTATTATTTAAATGATAATGTTACATTGAATTTGATTTTTTTCTTATGTAGTTGCTCTTGCCTATGGAATCTATAAGCAAGATCTTCCTGCCCTAGAAGAGAAACCAAGAAATGTAGTTTTTGTAGACATGGGGCATTCTTCTTACCAAGTTTCTGTATGTGCGTTTAATAGAGGAAAACTTAAAGTAAGTATATTATTTCTGGAAAACTTTATTACAAGTGTATGGTAATGAGGAATTTATGGGAGGCAGTTGAAAAAATAACTTAAAAATTTTTGTTTTATTAATGGAAACTTGGCATGAGCCATCTAAACTAGAACCAGGTATGTAGAAGTAGGGTCGAATTTGTAATTTTCAAGAGTTGGCATGGTGTGAAGCAAAGAGCATAGACCTTGAAGAAAAGGCTCTTAAGATTTCTGATCCTTATTTTTCTAATCTATGATTTTCAGAAAATAATGTTTACCTTGCATGCTTATTAGGATTCTTTAAGAGGTAGTCCCTTTATGTATTTTTTTTTATACTGAGGATTAAAGACTCAAGTATTGTTTTCTTAAGGTTTTGAGTGTTCTGGGAAAAGAGTGTGGGGACTAAAACTTGAATGCCCAAAAAGAAACCAGACTGAGAGTGATATTCTAGATTTTTGGAAATTATAGAGCTCTAGAGAAAACACTTTGACACAGAGAAGTCTAGCAGTGTTTAAGGCAAGGAGGGCCGAAGAGTTAACATGGTTACATTTGAATTTGCTGGTATATGCCAGCTCCATAATGGGATATAAAATCAATTCTTTTGCTGATTTTATCTAGAATTTGCTTAAGAACCAATGAATTTTTGAGTGTTTGCTTTAGTTACTAGGGTTGGGGATTCAGGATTCTTTGTGCCAAGGCCTCAGTTGCCTCTCCTTCAAATTTGGGAATTGGTAAGGAGGGTCTGTTTGTCTCACAATAAGTATTTGTTAGGTTTGGAGGCCATTTTGAGACCCTATTTATTACTGTCCTTTTATTTTGGAAACTAGACTTGGTTTCACTTTATATCTGATTTATATTGTTTCTAGTGATTTTTTTCTTTTTTTCCAATAAAAAGAAAATGAATCTTTGAGATGGTTAGAACTAACAGGTTCATGATTTTTACAGGTGTAAATACTTAGACATTTATCACTAATCACTTTGTTTCTAAAGTCCATTGTATACTTTCACCTTTTTTTTTTTTTAAGCTTTTATCTATTTGGGAGGGAGAGAGCACGCAAAAGCAGGGGGAACCGGAGCCAGAGAGGGAGAAGCTCAACAGGGAGGCTCATGTGGGGCTTGATCCCAGAATCCTGGGATCACAACTAGAGCCAAAGGCAGACACCTAACTGACTGAGCTATCCAGTATCCCTCACCTTTTTAAACAGAAGCTACTGGCCATAATTTAGCTTTGGCTTTGGGTCAGAATGATGTGTATTTGTGATTATTTGCCTTCCCCCACCCCCACCAAATTTGTCCTTTATTATCTCCTGTCATCTGTCAGTTTTGCAATTATAATTAAAATTTAATTCTAAAAATACTCACTATGAAAACACCCCAATCTTGAAGGACATTTTTGTGGGAAAAAAAAGCATTCACAATGTTAGTACTATGAATAGGATGCTGTATTTCATTTTAGTCTTTTGAAGAAAACAAAATTAGACTGTAATCAGTTCTGTGTCCTGTTTTTTTCTTTACTTAATATATTAAAATTTCGCCATGACATTTAACATCTTTGAAGATTTTTTTATTGATTTAATTTTTTCATAAGAATGTAATCATTTTATTTAGCCCACCTCCTATTATTGAATTGGATTAGATCTAGTTTGCGTCTGATATGCTCAAGATTTTGGGGGGGGGGGGCGCCCGGGGCGCAGTAGTTGAATAGACTGCCTCCTTCTGAGGTCGTGATCCTGGTGTCCCAGGATCAAGTCCCACATCGGGCTCCCAGCTCCACGGGGAGTCTGCTTCTCCCTCTGACCTTCTCCCCTCTCATGCTCATTCTCTCTCTCAAAAAAAAAAGATTTTTGGGTAATGGATAATCAGAGCTAGTGAGACTTCTACAAGTTGCTGTGAATTAAGCTTCTGGTGTGATTCCTGGTAGTAAACTGCATCGAGGTAGGGCTTTGGTATTATTCATAGTTTTGTGACAGCAATAAGACCAGTGTTGTGTAGTGACATGTTAATGCATTTGCCTTGGATGTTTTAATTTCTTTTTCTTTTTTTTAATATTTTATTTATTTATTCATCAGAGAGAGAGGGAACACAAGCAGGGGGAGTGAGAGAGGGAGAAGCAGGCTTCCCGCTGAGCAAGCAGCCCGATGTGGGGCTCGATCCCAGGACTCTGGGATCATGACCCGAGCCGAAGGCAGACACTTAATGACTGAGCCACCCAGGCGCCCCTGGATATTTAATTTTAGCATATAGTCAGATGGGTGTAGTATTAAGGGCTTGGATTTTGGAATTGAGGGGATTGGGTTTTGAATCGCACTTCTGCCACTTACTAGCTTTGTGACCTGCAGATTATCTGATCTGTTTGGGCCTGTAGCATCATCTGTAAATTGGGGATTACAATGTCTCTTTTCACAGTAATAAAATGACAAGTGGAACATTTCCTTGTTTCAGCCTTAACGTGCCTACTTGTAACTTATTAGTTAAATATATGTTATGATAAAATTTTAAATTGGTTTATTTTTGAATTAATAGTCATCTTTTTTCCTAAGGTTCTGGCCACTGCATTTGACACAACACTGGGAGGCAGAAAATTTGATGAGGTGTTAGTAAATCACTTCTGTGAAGAATTTGGGAAGAAATACAAGCTGGACATAAAGTCCAAAATTCGTGCATTACTACGACTGTCTCAAGAGTGTGAGAAACTCAAGAAGTTGATGAGTGCAAATGCTTCAGACCTCCCTTTAAGCATTGAATGTTTTATGAATGATGTTGATGTATCTGGGACTATGAATAGGTAACTAGACCAATATTTTGGTGTTAAACAGAACTCTGATTTTTCTGCACTTCTAGCATTTATTTAGTTAAACATTGAAATTATCATGGTTGCTCTAAGATAACTTCTATAGGTAAAAATTAGAGACCATTCGGGATCCTGCTTTTTTTTATATTTATTTTTATTTCTTTTCAGTGTTTGTGCACCACACCCAGTGCTCCATGCAATATATGCCCTCCTTATTACCCACCACCAGGATCACCTACCCTCCATCCCTCTCCCCTCCAAAACCCTCAGTTTGTTTCTCAGATTCCACAGTCTCTCATGGTTTGTCTCCCCCTCCAATTTCCCCCAACTCACTTCTCCTCTCCATCCCCTGCCCATGTCCTCCATGTTATTCCTTAAGTTTCACAAATAAGCGAAACCATATGATGATTGACTCTCTCTGCTTGACCTATTTCACTCAGCATAATCTCTTCCAGTCCCATCCATGTTGACAAAAGTTGGGTATTCAGGATCCTGCTTTTTACGTGAAGTTGGGTTTGATTATTCAAATAATGTGAACTAATCTTTTTGTTCTGATTATTCCAGTAAGTTAACAGGTACGTGTATTACGTGTGAGTTAGTAGTTTTAAAAAAGTTAAGGCGAGGTACTTTAATGCTGAATAGTATTGGATTTGATTTGGTTGTTGATTTAGAAATTGGTGTTCTTGGGTAGTTCAGGGTCACTTGTGGGCAATAGCTCTTTTTGTACAGTGCTGCAAGAATTCTGGGTAATTGACATGTCATCCTGTCCTATCCTCAGAAACACCCAGAATGTTACTCTTGTCTCTTGGGTTGCTTGCATGATGAGAGTGGTAAGTTCTTTAGGATGTGAACTCTACTGGTAGAAATTTAGGCACAATGATGGCTTGCTTGGGGAAGTATGGCCTCAGTTACCCTCAAAAAATTGAGATGAAATTGGAATTAAATTAATGTGCCTAGTAACCACTTTTGTAGTCCCCTTTCCTTTCCACTTGAAAGTGAGGGTTTTCATTTTTATTAAGCAACAGTTGTGTGTGTATGTGTTAGGGAGACGGGGGGGTAGGGGAGTACCATTGTGTTTCTCAGAAATTGTCAGTGGAATGTTTTGTGATAATCAGAGCCAAGTAGGCATTTCTAAGTAGTTTATACTTGTTATTTTTTTAAGGTTTTGTTTATTTGACGGACAGAGATCACAAGTAGGCAGAGAAGCAGGCAGAGAGAGAAGGGGAAGCAGGCTCCTTGCTGCGCAGAGAGCCTGATGCGGGGCTCGATCCCTGGACCCTGGGATCATAACCTGAGCTGAAGGCAGAGGCTTTAACCCACTGAGCCACCCACGCGCCCCAGTTTATACTTTTTAGTCTTCATAGAGTCTGTAATGTTTATCAGCAGCCTTTTTTTTTTAACTAATGAAACTGGATTATTTCTGACATTGTAGCCTTTTTTCCAATTAATTTTTTGAGGTAAAATTTACATTTTTTATTTTTATGATTGTTATTTTTGAGAATTTTTTTTTTACTTGGAGAGTGAGAGAGAGCATGAGCAAAGGAGAGGGAAAAGCAGGGACCTGAGCCCTCACATACCATTTTAAAGTGAAAAACTGGGATGCCTGAGTGGCTGAGTTGGTTAAGCATCTGTCTTCAGCTCAGGTCATGATTCCAGGGTCCTCCAATCTAATCCAGATCTAGTCCTGCATCGGGCTCCCTGCTCATCAGGAAGCCTGCTTCTCCCTCTGCCTACTGTTCCACCTGCTTGTGTGCCCTTTCTTTTGCTCTATCTCTGACAAAGAAATAAATTCTTTTTTTTTTTTTTTTAATTTTTAAAGATTTTATTTATCTATTTGACAGAGATCACAAGTAGGCAGAGAGGCAGGCAGAGAGAGAGGAGGAAGCAGGCTCCCTGCCAAGCAGAGAGCCCGATGCGGGACTCGATTCCAGGACCCCGAGATCATGACCCGAGCCAAAGGCAGAGGCTTAACACACTAAGCCACCCAGGTGCCCAAAATAAATAAATTATTAAAAAAAAAAAAAAGTAAAAAACTGGCATTAAAAAAAAAAACAAAACCAAATTGGCATTTTTAATACATTCATGTTGTTGTGCAGTGACCACCTCTATCTAGTGACAAAACGTTTTCATCACTTCAAAGTAAAAGCTCATAACCATTAAGCAGTTCCCTTGCCTCTTGTACCTGGCAACCACTATTTTTTTTAATCTATGGATTTACCTATTCCAGATATTTCATATAAATGGCATTATATCTGTGTTTTGCTTCGTTTGTTTCTGACCTCTTTCACTTAAACACATAATGTTTTCTAGCTTCATTCACATTGTAGCATGTGTTAGTACTTTTTTGCTTTTTATGACAAATAACAATCCATTTGTATGGAAAACCACTTTTTTTTTTTAAATTCTTGCATCAACTTAATGGACCTTTGAGTTGTTTTCTACCTTCTGGCCTTGAGTAGTGCTTCTGTGACTAGTCATGAATAAGTATTTGTTTGGCTTTTTTGTTTTCAATTCTTTTTGGAATAAATGTAGGAGTGGAATTGCTGAGTTATACGCTAATTCTGTGTTTAGTTTTTTAAGGAATTGCCTATTTATTTTCCTCAGCATTTGGACCATTTTATATTCTGATCAACAATGTTTCAGTCTCACCACATCCTTCCTGAGGCTTGTTATTTACTACTGCTTTATGTTAATGTATCTTCATCATTTTGATTGTTGGAATGAGTAATAGTTTTTTTTTTTTTTAAGATTTTATTTATTTATTTGACACAGAGAGAGATCACAAGTAGGCAGTGAGGCAGGCAGAGAGAAGGGGTGGGGAAGCAGGCTCCCCGCTGAGCAGAGAACCCGATGCGGGACTCGATCCCAGGACCCTGAGATCATGACCTGAGCCGAAGGCAGAGGCTTAACCCTCTGAGCCACCCAGGCGTCCCAGTAGTTTTTTTTTTTTTAAAGATTTTGTTTATTTGTTTGACAGAGATCACAAGTAAGCAGAGAAGCAGGCTCCCTGCTGAGCAGAGAGCCCGATGTGGGGCTCGATCCCAGGACCCTGGGATCATGACCTGAGCTGAAAGCAGAGGCTTAACCCTCTGAGCCACCCAGGCGCCCCGAGTAATAGATTTTTTTTAAAAATGGCACATGTTAACCGTGTTAAGTTCTCTTATGTTGATGACCATTTCTACATTTATACCTGGTTGGATAGAGATGACCTTAGCTCGTATTTTTCCCTTGATTATCTTGTTTATTTCTTTGAAGTTTTTTTTTTTAAGATTTTATTTATTTATTTGTCAGAGAGAGAGAGCACAAGTAGGCAGAGTGGCAGGCAGAGGCAGAGAGAGAAGCAGGCTCCCCGCTGAGCAAGGAGCCCGATTGGGATTCCATCCCAGGACCCTGGGACCATGACCTGAACCAAAGGCAGCAGCTTAACTGACTGAGCCACCCAGGCGTCCCTAAAGTTTTTTTAAAAGTAAACTCTGTACCCAGTGTGATGCTCAAACTTATAACCCTGAGATCAAGAGTCACATGCTTCCTTGATTGAGTGGGAGAGGGAGAAGCAGGCTTCCCGCTGAGCAGGGAGCCTGATGCCCCTGGGATCGTGACCTGAGCTGAAGCCAGGCACCCCTGAAGGATTTAACTTGGTTCCCGTAGAGCATTTATTGGTTCCTATTCCGCATGGTTCTTAATGTACCACATTGAGGACCTTTTTAAAATTATCTTATTCTCTTGTTCTGGAGTATGCCAACCCCTCCCTGACTTCACCTGCTGTTTTCAAATTGGCCTGCTGACTTTTGGTTTATTTTTTCAGGTCCATTATATGTCCCGTTGTTTTCCTTTTGCTTCCTTTTGCACAGATACTGATACTTCGAAGGAATTGTATAATTATTGGTGGTTTTTGTATTTTGGGGTTTGTGGCGAATACTGTGTGACCTGTTTTTGTTGTGTTGATGGGGTTTTGGTTTTGCTATTGTGGTTTCTGTGTGTATTTATTTGACAGAATGTGAAGAGATTAAAAAACTGTACTGTTTGTATCCAGAATACACAGAGGTGGTTACAAATGAATAATAAAATGACAGTCCAATTAAAAAATGGGCAAAGGACCTCAATAAATACTTCTCCAAAGTACATACGGAAATGGCCAGTTAGGGGTATGAAGAAAGATGGTCAACATCATTAGCCGTTGGGGAAATGCAAATCAAAACCACAGTGGGACAGCCGTTCACACCCACCAGGATTGCTGTTGTCAAAAGCCTTGAAGAGGATGTGGAGAAATACTTAAACACTGCTGGTGGCAGTCAAAATGGTGCAGCCATTTTGAAAAGAGTTCAGCAGTCGCTTAAAATAGGTTAGACATAGAGTTACCATATAATTCAGCAGTTCCATTTCTTGGTATACATTCAGAGTAATAAAACAACGTGCACACAAAAATTCATGCATGAATGGTCATAGCAGCACTATGGCTATTTCCTAATAGCCAGAAAATGGAAGCAGTACAAATGGAACATTGTTTGGCAATTTAAAAAATGTGATACAGATATATGCCATAACACGGATGAACCTTGAAAACTTTATGCCAGGTGAAAGAAGCCAATTGGATGGGACTATATTTTTTATCATTCTACTTACATGGACTATCCAGCATGAGTGGGTGCCTAGGGCTGAGGGGGGTAGGTGAGGGGGTCTGGGGAATGGTGACAGAAGTGTTATAAAATTGTGATGATGGTTGCACAGCTCTGAATATACTAAAAGCCATATAATTATATATTTTAAATAGTTGAGTTTTATAGTTGTGGGAATTAGTTTTCCAAACAAATTTTTTTTTAAGATTTATTTATTTATTTATTTAGGAGCGAGCACAGGCAGACAGAGTGGCAGGCAGAGGCAGAGGGAGAAGGAGGCTCCCTGCCGAGCAAGGAGCCCGATGTGGGACTCGATCCCAGGACGCTGGGATCATGACCTGAGCCGAAGGCAGCCGCTCAACCAACTGAGCCACCCAGGCGTCCCTCCAAACAAATTTTAAAAAAAGAAACAAAAAGCCTCTACTACTGCTGTTGCCATCTTTTAAGACTCCTCTCTGCAGGATTCTTTGCATTTTTTTATGAAGGAGATTTTTAAACATGCAACAAAACAAAGACTTTTATAGTGAACATCCCTATCCTGCCTTTTGGGTTTTTCTACTTACAATATTAACTGTACCTATTTATTTATCTATCCTTCTATCTATCTATCAATATTATTTTTTGATGTACCTTAAACTAAATTGCAGACATCTATCTGTATACCTCTCCCTATGTACTAAAGTATGTATATTAGTCAGAATTCACTGTTTTATAGTTCTTGTTTTATTTTTATATAATGACATACTCAAGTTTGAAATGTTCTTTTGCTGAGTTTTGACAACGGACCAGTACCCTTCTCAGGAGACAGTCCATCATTTCCAGAAATGTTTCCCCAGGCTTTCATCTCCAGGGACAGCTGCCAATGGGACTTTTCATTTTAAGGGATCGGAGATGAAAATTGCCTGTTCAAGAACTTCTTAGAAATGTAACCATCCAGTGTGTAGTCTTGTGTAAGGCTTGGTTTGCTCAGCATAAAATTTGAGATTCATTGAGTTGTATCTATAATTTGTTCCTTCTTGTGTATTGCTGACTAGTGTGCCATTGAGGGTTGTTTTTCTCTTGATGGACACTAGCTTTTTCCAGTTTTTTTGTTATTAGGGAAAAAACTCATTTTAAACTCTAATCAACATGTGAGAGTTTTAGTTGTTTTATATCTTTACCAATATTGCTATAGGTGGTCTTAAATTTTTACCATTCTTTTTTAAAGATTTTATTTACTTACTTGACAGAGATCACATGTAGGTGTAGAGGCAGACAGAGAGAGGGGGAAGCAGGCTTCCTGCTGAGCAGAGAGCCTGATGCTGGCTGGATCCCAGGATCCTGAGATCATGACCTGAGCTGAAGGCAGAGGCTTAACCACTGAGCCACGTAGGTGCCCCAAATTTTTGCCATTCTTGTGTGTAAATTTATTTTGTACCTCAGAGATAGAATTCATAAAAATCACACTTCTAAAGTGTCTGATGAGTGGTTTTTAGTATAGTCACAAAATTGGGCAACCATCGCCACAACTCAATTGTAGAATATTTTCATCATCATGAAAAAAAACCCCTGAATGAGTTATCAAGGTATAAAAAGACTTGGAGGAACCCTAAATGCGTAATTAATTGAAGCAGAAGAAGCCAGTTTGAAAAGGTTTTATACTATTTGATTTCACCTATATGATCTTCTGGAAAATGCAGTACTATAGAGGCTGTGAAACATCAGTGGTTGCAGGGGTTCAAGGGAAGTGAGGAATGAATAGGTGGAGCACAGGATTTTAGGGCAGTGAAACTATTCCATGTGATACTATCAAGCTGGATACTTATTATAAATGTGTCAAAACCTATAGAGCCCTAATTTACACTGTCATGTGTTTGTATTGGCTCATCACTTGTTAGAAATGTGATCACAGCCATGTAACATTAGTAGGGGAGCTGGGGCAAGGGGGTGAGTGAAGGGTATGGTATGTGAGAATTCTCTGTACTTTCTGTTTATTTCTCTGTAAACCTAAAACTGATCTTAAAAAAAAAAAATAAAGGTTTAAAGAAAAAAAAAAAGGAAAAAAGAAATTGTACCCATCAGCATCTTTCATCATCTTTTCTTCTTCCAGCTATTATTATCTACTTTCTGTCTGGGGATTTACCTATTCTGAACATTTCATATAAAGGGAGTCATACAATATGTGTTCTTTTGCATAATTTTTTGAATTCTTGCATAATTTTTTGAAGTTTTATCCATGTTTTAACAACTATGAGCCTCTTACTGTATTCATTCCTCTTTATTCCTGAATGTTACTTGATGGAAATTAGTTCTTTTTCCACTTTTTTGGCTGTTGCGAGTAATGAATGCTGCTGTGTGAAGAACATTTATGTGCAAGTTTTTGTGTGGATGTATGTTATCAGTTCTGGTTATATACCTAGAGTGAAATTGCTGGGTCGTATGGTAACACTGTGTTTAACATTTCGAAGAATTGCCACATTCTTTTCCAAAACGGCCACACCATTTTATATTCTTACCAGGAATGTGTGAGGGATTCATCTTCTCTGCATTCTTGCCAATACTTGTTATTATATGCTTTTTTGATTATAGCCGTTTATTCCCCCGCATAAGAGTGGAATATGATTTTAAACCTCTTGCCCTTTTTTTCATAGGGGCAAATTTCTGGAGATGTGCGATGATCTCTTAGCTAGAGTGGAGCCACCACTTCGTAGTGTTTTGGAACAAGCCAGTAAGTATTACTATGACTCAGTTGTTTGTCTAATCATAATCATGGCTCTTCGGAAAATGTTACTTTTTTTTTAAAGTTACACAGATTTTCATTGTATATATCACTTCATTGCTGTATTGAGCTTCTTTCTACGTCTATCTTTCCTCTGGAGCAACCCCCCTCCCCCACCCCCACCTCTTTTGATAATGGTATCCCAGGAAATCTGATAGTGTTTTTTTTTTTTTTTTAAGGGCATAATCTGCTCTATTATTGCCTTATCGTGAATACTGTTCTAATAGATCTATAACATTATTTGTATGAGCTGTATCATAACAAAATGTTTCTGGTGCTTTGGAAATTGTATTCCAATTACTTTTCTGAATTATAAAATTGAAACAAATCTAATAGTTTTCTCAAGAAAGTGAATCCAGACTCCGATATAAACATCGCATTTATTTCATAGTGGTAAAAATCGTCTTTTGCATTGCTGCTTGTGGTAGTTGTACAGGCTTTTCTGTGTGAATCTTGCTAACTGAGAAATAAAGCCAAGAGAGGATGTAACCACATAGTTATTTTAACAGGATGCTTTAATTTTATCTCTAGCTAAAAGTAGACGTTTGATTTAGTAATGTGTCACTGATTTTCCTAAAACCTTCAGCATACTTTTACTTGGAGTCCATTGTTGTGTTCGTTGCTAAGTATTTCAGTGTTGAGATGTACTGTTGTCTTGACAAAGGTCAGTTCTTAAATCAGATTATGTTAAACTGGCATTTTCTTTCCATACTGGGTTAGCCCATTTCTTTAAAGAGCCCTTCAACATATCATCACTATTTGTTCTGTAAAGTGTGACCAGGAAATCAGGCAGTGTTGGGAATATTCTATGAGTGACTGAAGAGCTTTGGTGTGCCTTCTCTATGTCTTTTAGGTGGAGGCTTTACCTGTGTTAATAATCTATTATGCCTGTGCTCTAGATGAAGTGCTCATGTGGCTAGGTGTGTTTCACATATTTCTTTCTTTCTTCCTTTTTTTCTTTCTTGCCAGGTTAGAGGTAACTCAGTATTTCAAGGCCCTCTTATTTTCCCTGTGGCTAGCTTAACTATTGATGTTTTAACAATTTTTTGCATGGGACTGTTTCAGAGATTATAGGGTCTCTTCGCTGTAGGGCATTTAGTATTCATGCCTCTGTCCTCTTAACATTCACAAGAAGCTCCAGTATTGTGCCATACTGCCCATATTCCTTGGTATATCAGAACATACCTATTTTCAGATGTTGCAGCAGTGTGTGTCTTTATGTCTGTGTGTATGTGTATGGTGGTGATGAGGGGGCGAAGGAATGGCTGGGTTTTGTTATGGATCTGTAAGTTATTTTGTTGTGTTAAGATGGTACATTGCTCTTTTATTTTGTTGTAAAATACTAATTTAAAAGTTGTTTTCATATCAATGTCTATTAAAATAGAGTTAAAGAAAGAAGATATTTATGCAGTGGAGATAGTTGGTGGCGCAACACGAATCCCTGCAGTGAAAGAGAAGATCAGCAAATTTTTTGGTAAAGAACTTAGTACGACACTAAATGCCGATGAAGCTGTCACTCGAGGCTGTGCATTGCAGGTGAGCTTTCTCTCATAAGGAGCCATCCATTTATAGGTAGGGCATTGTGCCAAGACGGCATTGCTTTTCTATATCCAGCTAGTAATCTGAGGTTAGCTTAGGATGATCTCTAGGTGTAAGGTTCTGAAATTTTAGTTTTACAATGGATATCAAAGTTGGTGTTAAATGGAATTGTACCCTATAACATGCAGTAAGCTGAATTAATTTACTAGAAACATAGGTAAACCTGAAATATTACTAGAATTTGGCACATTATCTATTGTCTATATATGAAGTAGCATCGTACATCAGTTAAGTAAAGGTTTAGGTTAATGGAAAAATGGTAAGTAATGGCTAGATAATTTGACAGATGATAGAAGTTTTTAAAACCACTTACACATCATTAAATTATTAATGTGAACACCTAAAAAACGTTGATGGTGGATTTTTGAAGTCATTTATTTATAGGCCTCAGCATAACATAATGTCTGTGCTTGTCATATGGAATTTTTAAAAATTATTATTCTAGTGTGCAATCTTATCGCCTGCTTTCAAAGTCAGAGAATTTTCTATAACTGATGTAGTACCGTATCCAATATCTCTGAGATGGAATTCTCCAGCTGAAGAAGGGTCAAGGTAATAACATTAATTATTTTTATACTTAAAGTTAACTTAGTGTTAAGTATGAGTAAAATATTGCCTTCCATTTCAACTTTGGCTAATTTGTAGCATTTCATTACAGTGCATGAAGCAAAGTGATGCCTTAGTCTTGAGGATAAATTTGTGTCCTTAGTTTATTATAATCAATCCTGCTGAAGTAATTAGTGCCTTTTACATACTTACTGAAGTACATTTATATTCCTTTTCTTAAAACTGATTTCATGGGGCGCCTGAGTGGCTCAGTGGGTTAAAGCCTCTGCCTTCGGCTCAGGTCGTGATCCCAGGGTTCTGGGATCGAGCCCCGCATCAGGCTCTCTGCTCCGCAGGGAGCCTGCTTCCTCCTCTCTCTCTGCCTCCCTCTCTGCCTGCTTCTGATCTCTGTCTGTCAAGTAAATAAAAAAAAAAAAAACTGATTTCATATATATCTATCGATATATATGTAAGTCCTCACCTTCCCCCCTTTGGAACCTTTTATATCCTGGAGATGATGACAGATGAGAGAGCATGAGCCATGCAATAATTACAAATGTAGAGTAACTTGGCAAAAGTGTTCAGGAATATCTTAAAATTTATGTGTTTTTGTCTTTTTCCTCCCATCTAGTGACTGTGAAGTCTTTACAAAAAATCATTCTGCTCCTTTCTCTAAAGTACTCACATTTTATAGAAAGGAACCTTTTACTCTTGAGGCTTATTATAGTTCCCCACAGGATTTGCCATATCCAGATCCTGCTATAGGTAAGTAGAATTTGAAACTTCAAAAAAAGGAAATTTATGTACTTAGGAGAACCGGGAGAGAGCAAATATTCTGAAATTTGGTATTGAAAATCCCACAAAAAAATCTCTTCTAGGTTGTGACCAGTTCACTGCTAGCAGGATGGTTACTATTTAATTGGATCTCTATTGTGTGGGCAGTATTTCTTGGTTAATGCGTATAGTGGGTATACCTTGTACATATTGTGATAATACGTAGATACTGAAAAGGAGTTAAACTCAATGTTGACCCTAACACAATTAAAAGATGGATACAAAATCATTAGAAAATTGTTATGTCGGTACTCTAGTATATGGAGCCATGTTGGCTAGAGTCTTTACAGACCCTTAGAAGCTCTTAAAATACGGAAATTGTACTAGCTGAGGAAAGAAACTAGAATTATATGATCATCACAGATTTAGAGTACATGAGTAAAGTATTAGGAATATCCTGAATGGTACTTAGAAGCTGTGGGAAGGTTAACCTACTCTGTTTTCCTCATTTATAAAACAGGAATACGAATGAGAAATTATATTTTGTGAATTAAAAAACAAGTAAAAATCTGGTGTAATAACTGACTCTCAATATATGTCAGTTTCTTGATAAATGACAGAAACGTTATGGAATCACTAGGTTTTTTTTCAGTAGAGGAGACATGACATTGGTTTAGGAACTTCCCTGGCAGTGGCATATAAAGATGAATTGGAATAAGGGACAAGAGGTAAGAAAATGTTCGGAGGGTTAGGAGATGTGTTAGTCCTCAACTGGGGCAAGGTATTAAGAGTTTGACTATTTATGAGAGAATGAGGAGAAATCTGATAATTTGGTTTATTTGAAGTGTCATGTTACTGACCTGTCACTGAGAAACGGGCATAACCTGGCTGTATGGGCATATATTCATGTTTGAATTCACCCTCTCAGGTTATGTCTTCTCTTTTGTTTCATATGTCCCTAGCTCAGTTTTTAGTTCAGAAAGTCACTCCTCAGTCTGATGGCTCCAGTTCAAAAGTGAAAGTCAAGGTTCGAGTAAATGTCCATGGCATCTTTAGTGTGTCCAGTGCATCTCTAGTGGAAGTGCTCAAGTTTGAGGAAAATGAGGAACCGATGGAAACAGATCAGAATGCAAAGGAGGAAGAGGTAATCTGGCCATTTTATACATTTTAAACCATTTATGATGGTGTAAAGGTGACTTGTCTAGAAATTCTAAGATTGACTGGGTGGCAAGTGAGGAACCTTGTGACAGAGCTGCTGAGAGTGCACTCTGTCCCCTTATCCTACCACAGGTGAACTAGCAGAAGCTCTTCATGCAGTCTATCTAATAGAAATGAAATATAGTTTGGGTTCTCGCTTCAGACCATGTACTTTTCAAGTTGAGTTGTTTTTGATTCTCATTACTGAAGAATGCTTTGAGTGTTGGTTGATTATTTTCATAAGTTGATTTTATACTCATTATTGGAATTATGCCCTGGGTCTCATCCTTACTGTGCATCAAAATCAAGCTTTATAAAACTACAAATGTTGGAGTCTCCAGAGGTCTTACTGAATTTGTCTGGGTTAAGGCCCAGGTATCACTTGAAAGCCTCTGGAGTCATTTTTAGGAGCTGTAGACATTGAGAGCCGGTGATTCAAGTCTCCACAAACTTTTTCCCTTCTTTGTCATTATTGCCAGGCTTTTTTTTTTTTTTAAAAAGATTTATTTATTTAATTAAAGGAAAGCATGCATATATGCATGCAAGTTGGGGAAGGAGCAGAAAGAGAATCTTCAAGTAGGCTCCCCGACGTGGGGCTCATTCCCACAACCCAAGAGATGATAACCTGACCTGAAACCAAGAGTTGGAAGCTCAATGGACTGAGCTACCCAGGCACCCCCAGGCATTGTTCTTTTTAAACAGAATTCTCAAGGTGTTCACCTATCCTAATTTGCACAATGGTTGTACTTGTGAGGATGAAAAGACTAATTTAAAAACTGCTTGAAAATGTTGAGACTTTTGAGAGAAATTTACTCATGAGGGAGCATGGAGAAACTCCTCTCTTCAGAAATATGGTGTAAAATGTTAAGATGAGTACTGCTGTGGTTTACAAAGCATTTTCACAGCCACCCCTTTGTATATATGGTAGGGTAGGGCAGTGTTTACTCCATTGTACAGATTTATTAACTGAGACATAGAAGAGAACTTCCTGTTAATAGGTAACATATATGTTGTAGCTGGAATTTCAGTCTAAGCATTTTGATGGCTGGTAATTGATCAGGAATTCCATACCATGGGATTTTGCCAGTGTGTCATGAAGGTTGCTTAGTCTTTTGTTAGTATTTCCTAGTTTCAGGATTCGATGTGACCTGTTTTTCAGAAGATGCAGGTGGACCAGGAGGAACCACATGCTGAAGACCAGCAGCAGCAGACGCCAGCAGAAAATAAAGCAGAGTCTGAAGAAATGGAGGTATGAGTTGTGTCTTAGAATAGGATTTGTAATCTCTTTACATACATGAGATGCTATGTCTTAGAAGGTAGTTACACAGTTGACCCTTGTACAGTGTGCAGATTACTGACCCTTACGCAGTAAAAAAATCTGCATATAGCTTTTGACTCTCCAAAAACTTTACTAGTGGCCTATTCTGTTGACCAGAATAACATAAATAGTTGATTAACTCCTTTCTGTATGTTACAGGTGTTAAATACTGTGTTCTTACTGTAAGGTAGACTACAGAAAAGAATATGTTACTAAGAAAATCTTAAAGCAGAGAAGATACACTTAGAGTACTGTACTATTATTTATCAAAACTATGTAGGTGGACCTCTGCAGTTCAAACCTGTTTTATTTAAGGGTCAACTGTATTAGGAATTCTTTCCATATATGAAGTTTTTAAGTAAGATTTTGTAGTGGGTTTGGAAAGTATGTTTGGCAAGAACTTTGAATTCTAGTCCCTTTGGAATTTGGGAAGAATGTACTCAAAAACCATAATTTTATCAGGCTGGTGATTGGTTCATGTTGGTTTCTGAATGGCTGTTACTCTTTTTCATCCTGTCCATAATTTATTCTTTTCTGATAAATGAGATGTAACTTTTTCAAATTTTGTTACCTCTCTCACACTTGTCTTTTGTCTAAAGATAGTTTTTTAATTTTTATGTATTTATTTATAAAGAGATTTTATCTATTTATTTGAGAGAGAACATGAGTGGTAGAAGGGCAGAAGGAAAAGCAGACTTCCTACAGGGCATGGACCCAATGCAGGGCCCTGAGATCACAAACTGAGCCAAAGGCAGACACTTAATGTCCTGAGCCCCCCAGGTGCCCCAAAAATAGTGTTTTATTTTTATTTTTTTTTAATTTTATTTTACTTTTTATTAATATATAACGTTATTTGTTTTAGGGGTATAGGTCTGTGATTGATCAGTCTTACATAGTTCACAGCATTCACCATAGCACATACCCTCCCCAATGTCCGTCCATCACCCAGCCACCCCATCCCTCCCACTGCCTATCACTGCAGCAACCCTCAGTTTGTTTCCTGAGATTAAAAGTCTCTTATGGTTTTTCTCCCTCTCTAGTTTCATCTTGTTTCATTTTTTCTGTCTTCCCCTATGATCCTCTGCCTCGTTTCTCAAATTGCACATATCAGTGAGATCATATGATAGTTGTCTTTCTCTGATTGACTTATTTCAGTTAGCATAATACCTTCTAGTTCTAGTTCCATCCATGTTGCAAATAGCAAAATTTCATTTTTGATGGCTACATAATATTCGTGTGTGTGTGTGTGTGTATGCGTGTATGCACCTCACATTTTCTTTATCCATTCATCTGTCGATGGACATCTAGGCTCTTTCCTAGTTTGGCTATTGAGGACATTGCTGGTATAAACATTGGGGTGCATGTGCCCCTTTGGATCACTGCATTTGTATCTTTGGGGTAAACACCCAGTAGTGTGATTGCTGGGTCATAGGGTAGCTCTGTTTTCAACTTCTAGAGGAACCTCTATACTGTTTTCCAGAGTGGCTGCACCAGCTTGCATTCCCACCAAACCGTGTAGGAGGGTTCCCTTTCTCAGTACCCTAGCTGACATCTGTCATTTCTTGACTTGTTAATTTTAGTCATTTTGAGTGGTATAAGGTGGTATCTCAACTGTGGTTTTGATTTGTTATTTCCCTGATGCCCAGTGATGTTGAGCACTTTCTCATGTGTCTGTTGGCCATTTGGATGTCGACTTTGCAGAAAAGTCTGTTCATGTCTTCTGTCTATTTCTTGATTGGATTGTTTGTTCTTTGGGTGTTGAGTTTGGTAAGTTCTTTATAGATTTTGGATACTAGCCCTTTATCTGATGTGTCATTTACAAATAAGGAGATAGTTTTTTAAAAAAAATATTTTATTTATTTGACAGAGACACAGTGAGAGAGGGAACACATGCAGGGGGAGTGGGAGAGGGAGAAGCAGGCTTCCCACCAAGCAGAGAGCTCCATGAGGGACTTGATCCCAGGACCATGAGACCTTGACCCGAGCCGAAGGCAGACACTCAACGACTGAGCCACCCAGGCGCCCCAGAAGATAGTGTTTTAAATAATTAACTATTTACATGTATTTTATAAATAGTGTAAATAATAAATTTATCTCAAGTATGTATGTATGTATGTATTTATTTATTTATTTTTTTAAAAGATTTTAAAAATTTATTTATTAGTTAGAGAGAGCATGAGCACAGGCAGACAGAGAGGCAGGCAGAGGCAGAGGGAGAAGCAGGCTCCCCACCAAGCAAGAGCCCGATGTGGGACTCGGCCCCAGGACGCTGGGATCATGACCTGAGCTGAAGGCAGCTGCTTAACCAACTGAGCCACCCAGGCGTCCCTCAAGTATTTATTTAAATGACTGTGTAACATTTTTGAATCCTTTACAATCCTGTTTAATTCTGACTTCCATGTTTTCATGTTTAAGTGTGATGCCAGTATTGAAAGAATTTTTTTTTAACGATTTTATTTATTTATTTATTTATTTATTTATTTGACAGAGAGAGAGAGAGAGACATCACAAGTAGGCAGAGAGAGGAAGGGAAGCAGGCTCTAGGCCGAGCAGAGAGGCCTGATGCGGGGCTCGATCCCGGGACCCTGAGATCATGACCTGAGCCGAAGGCAGAGGCTTTAACCCACTGAGCCACCCAGGCGCCCCCCGAAAGAATGTTTTTTTTCTCACATTACGACATTGCAATATATAGTCTTACTTTGTGGTATTTCTGATTGTGGCATTTAAAAAAGTTTTACAGAGCTTGTAGGTGGTTTCAGTCTGTTACTCATTTTTACATCAGTTAGTAAAGTTCAGTTACTTCCATTTGGCTGTGCAAATACTCATAAAATAAAAATATAATGGGGAGAGGAAAAGGAAAGGCCTTTTCCAGGGTGGAAAACCCTTCCTTTTTTTTTTTTTAAAGATTTTATTTATTTATTTATTAGAGAGAGAGCGAGCGTGAGAGCTCAGGCAGACAATGGTAGGCAGAGGCAGAGTGGTAGGCAGAGGGAGAAGCAGGCTCCCTGCCAAGCAAGGAGCCCAATGTGGGACTCTATCCCAGGACGCAGGGATCATGACCTGAGCCGAAGGCAGCCGCTTAACCAACTGAGCCACCCAGGCGTCCCAACCCTTCCTGTTTTATGGTTGTGGGCAGTAGGGTGAGAGAGAACTTATTGGATGTGTATGTGGGGAGCTGGGGAGGAGGAGAAAGGAGAGTAGATTTCCTCCTGCCAATGCTGTGGGGCTGTGGGAGATTTCAGGGGGGTGGTTGTTACTTAGGCTTTTTCTTTGAGGTGGCTTGAGAACTGCTGCCTTTCATAGTTTGAAGTGAAATAGAAATGCTAAATAAATTTTTATATTTTTTTCAAATGCTAAATGAATTTTAGAAACTGACTTGCATAGGAGGTGGGGAAACAACTTTGAAATTGTGCCTCATGTCATTGAGCAGCATGTTGAATTCCAGATGAATTTGAAAATTAAATAAAAAACAACTGGAATGAATACCTTTCCAGTCTGGGGATCATGCAGGGCTTTGAGAGCTTGAAAGCAATGAAGGTAATCACAGTGGAGAAGATGGATATGTTCAGCAATAAAAACTTGCACAGATGTATACAGAGATAATAAAACACAGAAAAAACTTTAGAAACGTCCATCAGTTAAGGGGAAGAAAATCACTAAAATCTTAAGAGATGTTGATTGAAATACGATGAGGCAGTGTGAAGAAGCAAGTGTGGCTTGTAAGTGTGAGAAAAGGTTACTGACGCAGAGAAAAAAATAGACGATTGTAAACAGATACCTGTCTGTGGCCGGGGCACTGTGGGTAGTCTGCCTTCTCATGATGTTGTCAGTTGGTACAGTCTGGAAATCATATTGGTAATATGTTTCTGAATCATAAAAATTTCATACCCTTTTCCTCCTAATTTCATATGTGGGTAGTCTGCCTTCTCATGATGTTGTCAGTTGGTACAGTCTGGAAATCATATTGGTAATATGTTTCTGAATCATAAAAAATTCATATCCTTTTCCTCCTAATTTCATATGTACATCTATATGTTTAGGTAAGAGTAGAAGAAAATACAAGATTTAATAGTGATGATGTGCTGATTGTGGTATGGGAGGGTGTGTGTGTGTGCGTGTGTGTATGTACACACACACGCGTGCGCACACACACAGACACAGTGCAGTAGTAGTAAGTATATTCATGTTGTGGTGCAGCCAGTGTTCTGAACTTTTTCATCTTGCCAAAAAGATACTCTGCCCATTAACAACTCCCCATTGCCCCTCTTTCCCTACCCCTCGCCCTTGGCACCCACTGTTATTTCTGTCTCTGTGGATTTGACTATTCATATAATACTTACTTTAAGTAATATAATACTGTAAGGAGATATTACAAGTAGTCATCCCAGATTATTTATATCATTAGAAAACTAATAAAAAACCAAAAAGCACTCTTTTTTTTTTTTTTAAAGATTTTATTTATTTATTTGTTAGAGAGCGGGAGCGAGCACAGGCAGACAGAGTGGCAGGCAGAGGCAGAGGCAGAGGGAGAAGCAGGCTCCCTGCCGAGCAAGGAGCCCGATGCGGGACTCGATCCCAGGACGCTGGGATCATGACCTGAGCCGAAGGCAGCCACTTAACCGACTGAGCCACCCAGGCGTCCCCAAAAAGCACTCTTGAAAACATGAAAACTTAGAAGTTTAAGGTAGTCTGTATATGTATCTGTTAATAATGATTTCTTGTTATTTTAGACTTCTCAAGCTGGATCAAAAGACAAAAAGATGGACCAACCACCTCAAGCCAAGAAGGCAAAAGTGAAGACCAGTACTGTGGACCTGCCAATTGAGAATCAGCTTTTGTGGCAGATAGACAGAGAGATGCTCAACTTGTACATTGAAAATGAGGTGGTTATTTCGGATCTCTTAGAACAAGAAGCTAACAGATAAATGTGGCCATAGCATTCAAACGCTTTGTCTAGTGACCTTTTATGCATTTTTAATTGTTTGGGGTTTAAGGCAGTAATTTTAGATTTTTGGATACTTCAAGGGCAAATCCCATGTGATACCAAAATTCTTTTATGGTTTTATGTGTCTATAGCTAGAAGCTCTCTTAAGAGATCTTTGACATTATGTCTTTGGTTTAGGGGTGGTATCATTCCTGTTCAAGTTTGTGTGTGTGTTTGTTCACTTGAGAGCTTGGGATGTTTGAGGTGGTGGGTCATGGATGTTGATCAGTAAGAGAAATCAAAGCATTGGTGGTAGCACTGTTTTGTGTATTCCTTTCCTTATTGCTAGTCAGTGTTGAACTCTTGGTACTGTGAGTAGTGCAAGGTTTGGCAACCTGGTGCACGAATTATTGAATTGTTGTCTCTGAAGTTTTTCTGTCATGTATCCCTTGGATCTTAGATTTGTTTTACAGAACTGCAACATTTATACCATGAATCATTTGATTTTGTTGGTATTGTATAGTAATCCTACAGCAGAGTATACCACCTTGTGACATGGAGCTAATAGTTTCTTAAAAGTTCTTGTTAACTTTTTTTTCTTATTTTTGCTTTTGAGTTCCTAAATCTTGATATTTCTGTTACTCTTTTTTTCTAAGCACATTCACAGAGCTCACAGTTGATCTTCATAATTTATTGGGGACTAATATTTCGAATTTTCCTTTCCTGGGTTATTTGCAGAACTAAAAGGATTTGGGGAAGAAGGAATCTCCACTTCTATAATTACAGTACTTAGTACATAAGAGGATATTGCCACAGTTGTCTGAATATCCCATTTATACTGTTCTCAGGGTAAGATGATCATGCAGGATAAACTGGAGAAGGAGAGGAATGATGCCAAGAATGCAGTGGAAGAATATGTGTATGAGATGAGAGACAAGCTTAGTGGGGAATACGAGAAGTTTGTGAGTGAAGATGTAAGTATGTGCCTACCTTTTAGGTGTCTTCTGGGAGCAGCTTTAAATGTGGTAGGCACATTTGCTGACATCTGTAGTCAGCAAATGATTAAAGTCAAATGATTAAAAATGGTTTTTTTTGGGGAAAAGTTTTGTATTTCTTTTTTTTTTTTAAAGATTATTTTTAATTTGACAGAGACAGAAAGAGGGGGAATGGAAGAGGGAGAAGCAGGCTTCCCGCTGAGCAGGGAGCCCTGTGTGGGGCTCAATCCCAGGACCCTGGGATCATGACCTGATCCAAAGGCAGATGCTTAACAACAGAGCCACCCAGAGGCTCCAAGTTTTGTGTATCTTATAGTCCCAAAGTCTTGTCTTCATGTGTCACTTTTTTTCTTTTTTTTGTAATGCATCACTTTTTGATACATTTGCATGCCATTACTTACCTGGTGTTTTTCCTTAAGTCAGCCCACCCTTCTCTCATGTTTTTGTATTTTAATTCACTTAAAAGAAATTGAGATATAATTGACAACATAACATTAGTTTCAGGAGTACAACATAATGATATCTGTATATATTATGAAATGATCATATAAGTCTAGTTAAACATCTGTCACTATAACTATACAGTTAAAAAAGTTCTTTTTTCTTGTTTATTATTAGCAGCTTTCAAATAGCCAGTACAGTGTTTTAGTTATATAGCTCACATTTTAAAAAAGATTTTATTTATTTATTTTTTAAGATTTTATTAATTTATTTGATAGATCACAAGTATGCAGAGAGGCAGGCAGAGAGAGAGGGGGAAGCAGGCTCCCTGCTGAGCAGGGAGCCCAGTTTGGGGCTTGATCCCAGGACCCTGAGATCACGACCTGAGCTGAAGGCAGAGGCTTTAACCCACTGAACCACCCAGGCACCCCATTTTATTTATTTTTTATAGCTTACGTTATTATTATTTTTTAAGAAGATTTTATTTATTTGAGAGACAGCGCAAGAGAGCATGAACATGAGTGGCAGGGAGAGGGAGAAGCAGATGCTTAACTGACTGAGCCACCTAGGCCCCCCAGCTTACATATTTTTAAATGCAGTTTTTATTTCTGAAATTTTCAAATAACCAAATTATCCAAAATTTTAAACCTATCCCCTGCAGCAGAGAATAATAAAACCATCTCTAGATATCAAGCAAAACAACATTGCCATTCTTGTCTGTGTCCCTTGTCCGTCCCCTCCCCCCACATTCCCTCTCCCACCCCGTATTTTAAAGCAAATTCAGATACTGCAGTCTTTGCCTGTGACTTCACTGGTCATACAGCTGATTTTTGACTGACCTGATCATAATATTCTCTTCATATTTTAGGATCGTAACAGTTTTACCTTGAAACTAGAAGATACTGAAAATTGGTTATATGAAGATGGAGAAGACCAGCCAAAGCAAGTTTATGTCGATAAATTGGCAGAATTAAAAGTAAGTACTTCTTGGGGGTGCCTGGCTGGCTTGGTTGGTGGAGTTATGTGACTCTTGATGTTACATTTGTGAATTCAAGCCTGATGTTGGGCCTAGAGCTTAATTAAGTAAAGCAGAAGGATGGAGAGCATCCTTCTGTTTGTTTTTTTTTCTTCTTCAAAAAAGTGAGTCTTGAAAGCAGAAGTGTTCTGAAACTCAAACCCACGCTGTAATTTCCAAGAATTTATCTCAGAATTGGGAGGAATTCTCATATCAAGTAATGAAGATAGGCTGAAACTGATGGAAGAACTATAAACCCTTTATCACATATGGTTATTTTCTTATTTTTAGAACCTTATAGTAACAAAATTATTTTTCTGAAAATTTAGTTTGGATTTAAAATGTTTTTCTGAGGGAGATTGCATTCTTGGTGTGGCAGTTGAGACTAGAAAGATGTGACCTGAGATTATAAAGGTGTTAAAGGCACATGTAGTGCAGTTGAGGCGGGGTTGTTTATATAGTTTTGATTTTCGTAAAAGCAAAGCATCTGGTTTTATATTTAAAGAATCTGATCATTAACCTTTAGGGTTAAAAGTACAAAAAAATGAGGGTGCTGAAATAGCTCAGTTGGGAGAGTGTTAGGCTGTAGATCTAAAGGTCCCTGGTTCATTTCTGGTACACTGAGTGTTTTAGTGCACGTCCACTGGCTTTCCTCTGAGTTAGGGGCTGTAAGAATGAAGTGATTGTGTTTGAATAAAACTTCCATTAAAAAAAAAAAATAAAAAAATGATCTAAGGTTGAGGCCTTTGTTTGCAAAAGATACAAATGTACAAGAAGAAGTTTTCATATTTCTGTGGATTACTTTCTTGTCAAACTGGCCATTGTGATGAACCTCTGAAATGGAATTGCTCATGGATGGTGCCTGCAGTCTTCTTATCATTACGGAAGGATAACAAGAGCTTCCAGTGCCATGTCTCTGAAGAAGTCTTTTGCTTTACTTTTTACTATAGGAGATGTCAGACACTTTCAAGTACAACAATAGCTTTAACGGTTGTCAGCTTATGGCCAGTTTTGTTTGTTTTCTGTTCCCTCCCACTCCCATTTATTTGAAGAAAGTCCCTCATGTTATATTTAATCTAAAAATATTTCAATAAATACTTAAAAGAAAATGTTGTAACCTTAAGCTATACTATTATCATGTTTAAGAAGGTGTCACCATGCATTCAGTTTTCATGTTCTAATTGTTTTATAAATTAGTTTTTAGTGTGACCGAGAAAATCCCCATGAGGACCGTACATTTTATTGCTTTGTCTCTTCAATCTGGTAGTTCTTCCATCATTTCTGCCCCCTTATTCATTTATTTAAAAATGTAGTTCAGATATCCTAGGTCAGATTTTTACCTGGTCTGGATTTTGCTGATTTTCATTTCTGTGCTATTTATTATTATCTAATTCATTTCTGTGCTATTTATCACCATCAGATAAATTGATGGTTAGAACCAGAATCTTCATTAGATTTCGTTTTCAAAACAATTTTTTGCCAGGTATGGTTCTTACTAAGGACTATATATCACATCAGGAGGCACCTCCTTTTGGGTTGTCTCCCGCTCTGTTTTGAGAACTAGGACTCCAGTGACAAGTTGAAGTGGCTCCACATGGAGTAGTATAGAGGTATAGTCTCATATGTAGCCTTATGATAGATTTCAGTGGGATGGGAAGAGATACTGGGTTTTTTACATGAAGGATATGGAGATGAAATGTACTTTAATCCGTGGTAGATCTCAGTAATAGATACTACTCTGATAGTTGAAGCATTCTTTCTTATGTTAAGAATCTAGGTCAACCTATTAAGATGCGATTCCAGGAATCTGAAGAAAGACCAAAATTATTTGAAGAACTAGGGAAACAAATCCAACAGTATATGAAAGTAATCAGCTCTTTCAAAAACAAGGTATATTTTTCCTTTCCTACTCTTATTTTGGTTAAGTTTTGAGGCATTTACATAGCAATTTTTTGCTTTTTTAAAACTGTTGTTTAATAATACTGTTTTTTTGGGATGTTAGTGTAATGTGTAGAACATTTCATACAGTCTTACTAAGAACCTGGGATATGCTACTCTCTTTAATAGAATCTGGAGTGATCAATATTGTTCTCTGCTTTTCTTGCTGTGAAATGCTTCATCAGTAACTTAACCTGCTGTATCCTGGTCTTTCTGAGAACCAGTAGGCCATATGGTTTGGTTTGTTATGCAGATGTAGGACTGTGTGAATAGAAAACTACTCAACAATTTTTTGAGCACTGTGTGATATACATTGCATAAATACATTATTTCATTAAATCCTCAGAGTACCCTAATAGTAGGTAGGTGGTCATGTCAGTAATAGTTACAGGTAACTTTTAACTTCTTTAAGCCTCACTGTCCTTAAGTAACACCCAAGGTTAATATTGAGAGGTGGGGTTTGGCCTGAGGTCTGACTCTACAAATTTTGGGTTCCTGACCACTACACTCTACTCCAGGTTCTTGATGGACAGTCATTGTAAGAAACATATGAGAGATAAATTGGTCTTGTTTAATTTTTAAAAAATTTTGTTTTCTAGAAGGTCTTCTTTAAAAAATTGTATTCAGGGGCCCCTGGGTGGCTCAGTGGTTTAAGCCTCTGCCTTTGGCTCAGGTCATGATCTCAGGGTCCTGGGATCCAGCCCCGCATCGGGCTCTCT
>ML110797.1:1507-68470 GCA_003697995.1 Taxidea taxus jeffersonii
TATTGGAGAGGATTATTGTAGAGAATTTCCCTAATATAGCAAAGGGAACAAGCATCAAAATCCAGGAGGTGCAGAGAACACCCTTCAAAATCAATACGAATAGGTCCACACCCCATCATCTAATAGTAAAATTTACAAGTCTTAGCGACAAAGAAAATCCTGAAAGAGCACGGGACAAGAAGTCTGTAACATACAATGGTAAAAATATTAGATTGGCAGCAGACTTATCCACAGAGACCTGGCAGGCCAGAAAGCATAATATATTCAGAGCACTAAACGAGAAAAACATGCAGCCAAGAATACTTTATCCAGCTAGGTTATCATTGAAAATAGAAGGAGAGATAAAAAGCTTCCAGGACAAACAAAAACTGAAAGAATTTGTAAACACCAAACCAGCTCTACAGGAAATATAGAAAGGGGTCCTCTAAGCAAAGAGAGACCCTAAAAGTAGTAGATCAGAAAGGAACAGAGACAATATACAGTAACAATCACCTTACAGGCAATAAAATGGCACTAAAGTCATATCTCTCAATAGTTACCCTGAATGTAAATGGGCTAAATGCCCCAATCAAAAGACACAGGGTTTCAGAATGGATAAAAAAACAAAACCCATCAATATGCTGCCTACAAGAAACTCATTTTAGGCCTGAAGACATCTCCAGATTGAAAGTGAGGGGGTGGAAAACAATTTACCATGCTAATGGACATCAGAAGAAAGCTTGGGTGGCAATCCTTATATCAGATCAATTAGATTTTAAGCCAAAGACTATAATAAGAGATGAGGAAGGACACTATATCATACTCAAAGGGTCTGTCCAACAAGAAGATCTAACAATTTTAAATATCTATGCCCCTAACATCGGAGCAGCCAACTATGTAAACCAATTAATAACAAAATCAAAGAAACACATTGACAAGAATACAATAATAGTAGGGGACTTTAACACGCTCCTCATTGAAATGGACAGATCATCCAAGCAAAAGATCAACAAGGAAATAAAGGTCTTAAATGACACACTGGAGCAGATGGACATCACAGATACATTCAGAACATTCCATCCCAAAGCAACAGAATACACATTCTTCTCTAGTGCCCATGGAACATTCTCCAGAATAGATCACATCCTGGGTCATAAATCAAGTCTCAACAGTTATCAAAAGACTGGGATCATTCCCTGCATATTTTCAGACCACAATGCTCTGAAGCTAGAACTCAATCACAAGAGGAAATTTGGAAAGAGCACAAATACATGGAGACTCAACAGCATCCTTCTAAAGAATGAATGGGTCAACCAGGAAATTAAAGAAGAATTGAAAAAAAATCATGGAAACAAATGATAATGAAAACACAACGGTCCAAAATCTGTGGGACAAAGCAAAGGCAGTCCTGAGAGGAAAATACATAGCGATACAAGCCTTTCTCAAGAAACAGGAAAGGTCTCAAATACACAACCTAACCCTACACCTAAAGGAGCTCGAGAAAGAACAACAAAGAAAGCCTAAATCCAGCAGGAGAAGAGAAATAATAAAGATCAAAGCAGAAATCAATGAAATAGAAACAAAACAAACAAACAAAAAAATAGAACAAACCAACGTAACTAGGAGCTGGTTCTTTGAAAGAATTAATAAGATTGATAAACCCCTGGCCAGACTTATCAAAAAGAAAAGAGAAAGGACCCAAATAAATAAAATCATGAATGAAAGAGGAGAGATCACAACCAACACCAAAGAAATACAAACAATCATAAGAACATATTATGAGCAACTCTATGCCAACAAATTTGACAATCTGGAAGAAATGGATGCTTTCCTAGAGACATATAAACTGCCAAAACTGAACCAGGAAGAAATAGAAAACCTGAATAGGACCATAACCAGTAAGGAGATTGAAACAGTCATCAAAAATCTCCAAACAAACAAAAGCCCAGGGCCAAATGGCTTTCTGGGGGAATTCTACCAAACATTTAAAGAAGAATTAATTCCTATTCTCCTGAAACTGTTCCAAAAAAATAGAAATGGAAGGAAAACTTCCAAACTCATTTTATGAGGCCAGCATCACCTTGATCCCCAAACCAAACAAGGATCCCATCAAAAAAGAGAATTACAGACCAATATCCTTGATGAACACAGATGTGAAAATTCTCACCAAAATACTAGCCAATAGGATCCAACAGTACATTAAAAGGATTATTCACCATGACCAAGTGGGATTTATTCCAGGGCAGCAAGGTTGGTTCAACATCTGCAAATCAATCAATGTGATTACATGAACAAAAGAAAGAACAAGAACCATATGATACTCTCAATAGATGCTGAAAAAGCATTTGACAAAGTACAGCATCCCTTCCTAATCAAAACTCTTCAAAGTGTAGGGATAAAGGGCACATACCTCAATATTATCAAAGCCATCTATGAAAAACCCATCACAAGTATCATTCTCAATGGAGAAAAACTGAGAACTTTTCTGCTAAGGTCAGGAACATGGCAGGGATGTCCGTTATCACCACTGCTATTCAACATAGTACTAGAAGTCCTAGCCTCAGCAATCAGACAACAAAAAGAAATTAAAGGCATCCAAATCGGCAAAGAAGAAGTCAAACTATCGCTCTTTGCAGATGATATGATACTATATGTGGAAAACCCAAAAGGCTCCACTCCAAAACTGCTAGAGCTTGTACAGGAATTCAGTAAAGTGTCAGGATATAAAATCAATGCACAGAAATCAGCTGCATTTCTTTACACCAACAACAAGACAGAAGAAAGAGAAATTAAGGAGTCAATCCCATTTATAATTACACCCAAAACCATAAGATACCTAGGAATAAACCTAACCAAAGAGGCAAAGAATCTATACTCAGAAAACTATAAAGTACTCATGAAAGAAATTGAGGAAGACACAAAGAAATGGAAAAATGTTCCATGCTCATGGATTGGAAGAATAAATATTGTGAAAATGTCTATGCTACCTAAAGTATCTACACATTTAATGCAATGCCTATCAAAATCCCATCCAATTTTTTCAAAGAAATGGAACAAATAATCCTAAAATTTATATGGAACCAGAAAAGACCTCAAATAGCCAAAGGGATATTGAAAAAGAAAGCCAAAGTTGGTGGGCATCACAATTCCAGACTTCAAGCTCTATTACAAAGCTGTCATCATCAAGACAGTATGGTACTGGCACAAAAGCAGACACATAGATCAATGGAACAGAATAGAGAACCCAGAAATAGACCCTCAACTCTATGGTCAACTAATCTTCGACAAAGCAGGAAAGAATACCCAATGGAAAAAAGTCAGCCTCTTCAACAAATGGTGTTGGAAAAATTGGACAGCCGCATGCAGAAAAATGAAACTGGACCATTTCCTTACACCACACATGAAAATAGACTCAAATGGATGAAGGACCTCAATGTAAGAAAGGAATCCATCAAAATCCTTGAGGAGAACACAGGCAGCAACCTCTTCAACCTCAACTGCAGCAACTCCTTCCTAGGAACAACGCCAAAGGCAAGGGAAGCAAGGGAAAAAATGAACTATTGGGACTTCATCAAGATCAAAAGCTTTTGCACAGCAAAGGAAACAGTCAACAAAACCAAAAGACAACTGACAGAATGGGAGAAGATATTTGCAAATGACATAGCAGATAAAGGGCTAGTATCCAAAATCTATAAAGCACTTAGCAAACTCAACACCCAAAGAACAAATAATCCAATCAAGAAATGGGCAGAGGACACGAACAGACATTCCTGCAAAGAAGACATCCAGATGGCCAAGAGACACATGAAAAAGTGCTCCACATCACTGGGCATCAGGGAAATACAAATCAAAACCACAATGAGATACCACCTCACACCAGTCAGAATGGCTAAAATTAAAAGTCAGGAAATGACAGATGCTGGCGAGGATGCGGAGAAAGAGGAACCCTCCTACACTGTTGGTGGGAATGCAAGCTGGTGCAACCACTCTGGAAAACAGCATGGAGTTTCCTCAAAAAATTGAAAATAGAGCTACCTTATGACCCAGCGATTGCACTACTGGGTATTTACCCTAAAGATACAAACGTAGTGATCCGAAGGGGCACGTGTACCCGAATGTTTATAGCAGCAATGTCCACAACAGCCAAGTTATGGAAAGAACCTAGATGTCCATCAATAGATGAATGGATAAAGATGATGTTGTATATATATACAATGGAATACTATGCAGCCATCAAAAGAAATGAAATCTTACCATTTGCGACAACATGGATGGAACTAGAGGGTATTATGCTTAGCAAAATAAGTCAATCGGAGAAAGACAACTATCATATGATATCCCTGATATGAGGAAGTGGAGATGCAATGGGGGTGGGGGTTAAGGGGGTAGGAAAAGAAAAAATGAAACAAGATGGGATCGGGAGGGAGACAAACCAAAAGAGAATCTTAATGTCATAAAACAAACTGAGGGGGGTGAGGAGAGGGGGGTTGGGAGAGGGTGGTGAGGTTACATTATATGTTAAATAAAAATAAAATTAAAAAAATAGCTCTAATACTAGTGAAAAGCACATGCATATGTAGATGTAAATAATGTTTATACATATTTTCTGTTCTAAGTAAGCTTATTTTCTGAAAACAAGGATGTCTTCTTCCATAACCACGATGAAATCAACAAAATCAAAGAAATTAATGTTGAAACAAAGTTATCTAATTTAAAAGTTGGGAAATTTTCTGTAAAAAGTCAGACAATATTTTACTCTTTGCAGGATAGTCTCTGTCCCAACTATTCAGTTTTGTTTTGTGGTGTGAAAGCAGCTACAGACAATACATAAATACACGGGCATGGCTGCATTCCCATAACTCTTTACAAAAACAGCCAGTAGCCTGGTCTTGGCCAAGAGGCTGCAGTTTGCCAACTGCTGATGTAATTGATACAATTTATTCAGATTTCATCAATTCCCATTGGAGTCTTATAATCTACTTTTATTTATTACAGCACTGCACTGAGCTCTTGTGCCTTTAATGTCCTTTGATCTGGGACAATTTTTTAAGCTTTTTCTTTCATCAAATTGACAGGGTTGCCCAAACCTTCTATTTGTAAATAAATTTTTAAAAAAAGGGACACCTGGGTGGTTCAGTCAGTAAAGTGTCTGCCTTCGGCTCAGGTCATGATCCCAGGGTCCTGGAATTGAGCTCCACATCAGGGTCCTTGCTCAGTGATTCTCCTTCTGCCTGCCTCTCCCCTGATTATGCTCTGACAAATAAGTAAAATCTTATAAGAAAAAACTCAACACCTGGGGTGTGTAATAGGATGAGGAGTGCCTGTAGTGGTAGCTCCCTCTCTGACAGTGGAACATATTTATAATATGTTTACCCATTTTTTCAATCCTATAACACTCAAGAAATCTTTTCAGAATTGCTAACCTTTATTTCTGCAAAAAAGAAACCCAGTTGCTGGAGTTCAGTATATAAAGTTATTTTTGTCTTGAACTTTAGGACAGTCTAAACAGTGTTGTTCAAAACTTACCTTAGCAACATCCCTTACCTTCAGGGCAGTTATGTAATTTATTGAAAACAGAGTTTGGTTCATTCCGCCTTCCCATAATCATCATTTTATTTCCTCTTTGAGTACATGAAACAGTCACATAATCCCCCATGTCAGAACTGTACAAAAGGGAAGTGATAGCCCCCAGCCCCAGGATTTGTTCTATCCTCCCCACCTCATTCCCTCCTATACACTGAAAGCAAATGATTTCATTATTCTGGCTTACTTTCTGGTGCTTTTCCCCCCAGTGATGAGTAAATACATGCATATTTTTTCTCTTACACAAAAAATAGCATACTCTAGGCATTTTTATGTATGTCCTCCCCCCTTTAATAGTGTGTCCTGGAAATCGCTCTGTATTAGGACCTGCATTATTCTTTTATAGATGCGTAGGACTCCCCCACATGGATGTACATCATTTATTCACCCATTCCCTTGTGTATAAGCATTTGGGTTATTCCCAGTATTTGCCAATAAAGAATAATGCTGTAATAAATAACCTTATATATGTGCACGTGTTTTTTGTTTGTTTTTTGGTGGGGTTGAATCTTCAGAATAAATTCCTAACAGCTGGCTTGTGGGGGAATACAAAGCATACATATTATTTGGCATATGTCGTTCTTAGATGTTGCCAAACTCCTCTCTACACGGATGTCCCAACTTGCACTCCCACCCACAAAGCACAGCAGAATCAATTTCCTGAGTCTGGCGACAGAAAACACTGTACTCTTGAGGTCCTGCCACTTCCATGGCTCAGAAGTATAAATTCAGTGTTATTTTAAATTCCCATTTCTCTTATTATAACTGAAGTTGCACATCTTTTCATGTTTAAAAGCCACTTTGTAATTTTTTGTGAATTATCTGTACATGTCCTTTGTCATTTCTATTTTTTTAATTCCCTCAATTATTTTTTAAGATACTTTGAGAGATAGCGAGAGTGAGTGAGCGAGTGTGAGCACAAGCTGGGGAGAGGAACAGAGGGAGAGGGAGAAGCAGATTCCCCACTGAGCAGAGAGGACCCTGAGATCATAACCTGGACTGAAGGGCAGACACTTAACCACTGGGCCACCCAGGCGGCCCTAATTCCCTCAACTTTTAAGAATTCTTTATATATGAATAATATTACCAGCCTTTTGTGTTGTAAATATTTTGTCAGCTGTCAGATGTATTTTTAAAAAATGTTGATTGAGGTGCAGAGGACATGGAGTGCTGTTTCAGGTGTATAACACAGTGACTTGACAGTTCCATACATTACATGGTGCTCACCGGGATGAGTGTGACGCCCATCTGTCTCCACACGTTGTTATCGCAATATTATTGACTCTATTACCTATGCTGTACTCTTCATCTCCAGGATTTATTTATAACTGGAAGTTTGCATTTGGGGGGCGGGGTGAGAAAGAGAGAGAGCATGTGCACAGGAGAGTGGTGGGGGGAGAGGGAGAATCTTAAGCAGGCTCCATGACCAGCACAGAGCCCGACACAGGGCTTGATCTTGATCTCAGATCATGATCTGAGCCAAAATCAAGAGTCAGACGCTTACCTGACAGCCACCCAGGCTTCTCTGGAAGTTTGCACTTATTTCCCTTTAGCTATTGCACCCATCCCCTATCCCCATACCCCTCCCTTCTGGCAACCTGCTTGTTCTCTGTATTTACCTTCAGTTTCTGTTTCTGTTCAGGTGTCTTTTTAATTTGCAGCATTTCTAAGTTGTCAAATTGGACACTTCAATAGCCTGAATTCTGAGACACAGAAGCTTTCTTTTGCTGAAGTTCTACTACCAGCCTGGTTTCATTCTTTTACATTAAGATCCCTGATCTACCTGGATGTTATTCTAATGGATTTATTTTTCCAAAGGCTAACCAGCTTTTCCAGAGCCATTTGTCTGAAAGTCCACCTTTCTCTCAGTGACCTGAGATGCCATCTTTATCATACGGTAGGTACGTTTCTGTATGTATTAGAGTCTCTCATCTCTCCAGATTATTCCGCTATCCGCTGTTCATGCTCCGGTGTCGTGATGTTTAACAAGAGGCTTTAGATTATGTTTCAACATCTGATAGGGCTAGTGCCACCTTCCACCCACTCCAACAACCCCACTGTAGGTGACTCTCAGTTGTTAACTTTCATTGTCTTTCATGTAAGATTTATAGATTCAGAATTATATGCTCCTGTTGCCTCCTGCAGTGGGAAGAATAATGGTTCCCAAAGATGCGGATGTCTGAATCCCTGGAACCCGTGAATACATTGTCTCATGAAAGGGAAATTAAGATCAGCCTATTTTAAAATAGGGAGCTCATCCTGGATTCCCAGGTGGGGCCAACATAATCACAGGGGTCTTCCATGTGCAAGGGGCAGTGTGAAAGAACCTGTCCCAGTGCTGCTGGTTTTGAAAATGGAGGCAAGGTCAGGAGCCAAGGTGTGCGGGTGGCCTGTGGAAACTGGACAGGACAAGGAAACAGACTGTCCCCTGAGCCTCCAGATGGGAAGGCAGCAGTCCTGCTGACACCTGCCAGCCAGATCCAGCTCAGATGCCTCGACTACGAACCGCCAGTTGTTGGAAGCCATTATGTTGTGGTAACTCAGGGCAGCAATAGGAAACCTTGTCCATAAAACGTGATTCTCGCCTTTGAGTCCACTGTGTGGCATCAACAGAGCGGCATCTGCTTGCTTTTGGATGCTATTTGCACCTATGTACCTTCTACAACTTTTCAACTTACCACAGGCAGGCTGAAAGTAAGAGCGGGTCTTATAAGTGGCAGTCAGGATTTTTTTTTTCTTTCAACACTTAAAAAATGCCATTTTAGGGGCGCCTGGGTGGCTCAGTGGGTTAAAGCCGCTGCTTTCGGCTCGGGTCATGATCCCAGGGTCGTGGGATCGAGCCCCGCATCGAGCTCTCTGCTCTGAGGACAGCCTGCTTCCTCCTCTCTCTCTGCCTCGTGATTTCTATCAAATAAATAAATAAAATCTTTAAAAAAAAAAGCCACTTTATTATCCTCTGGCTTTACTGTTGCTTCTCTGAAGAGAAATCCTACCCCTCCCCCCGCCTCTCTTTATGCTTTTAATATGCTCGCTTTCATTTTTAGTAGTTTCCTAGGCAGTGTTGGATGTGAGAGGTTTGTTTTGTATTCATCCTGTGTGGAGCTGAGATTGCTGAACCTGTGGCTTAATTTCTTTCATTGGTCTTGGAAAGTTCCTGGCCAGTCCTTCCCAGTATTGTTTTCCTGCTTTACTTTCTATTCCTTGGATTTCTACTACACACATCATAGACCTGCTGTTTTGTCTCCAACACTTACCAGTAAGTTCCATTGTTTACTTTCCGTTTCTGCTAGAACATACTCTGCTGACCGTCCTCCAGCAGCTTAACTGTTCTATTTGGGTTCTGCTGATAGGCACCCCCACTCCCTGCCACCCTGCATGTTAAATGGAGCCCAGCACAGCAAGATGGGAGGAAAACTAAGCTGTTTTCCAAAGGTTTTTTCTTTGGACTTGGCCTCATTTCTTCCTACCCAAAGCAGCCTAAAAGTTCACCAGATGCTTTGAAGGGTAAGCAACTGTGTTGGTCAGCCCTTTCAAATGCTCAAGTCCCCCAGGTGGTTGGCCCCCAGCAAGGGATCCAGCCCCAACCAGCAACCACCTCCCAAAGGCTGCTGCACAAGGCCCCCTGTGTTCTCTGCTCACTAAACACGCGGCTCTTGGGTCTCCTCTCTTGTGGAGCTCCTTGACGCCTGTAAGCAGATTTCTTCCCATGCGGCCACCTCTTTGTAGTTCTTGGCACAACTGGCATCGGCCTCAGAGTTCTTCCGCCCAGGAGCAAAGGTCTTCCTGTGCTCATTGCCAACTCTACAGCCCTCAGACTCTTCTCAGCCCATTTATTCTTGAAGGAAACTCACTTTTTTGTCCTGTTAAATCCCTCACATCCTAGATCTGGCTGATTGCTTCTCGGTGGGGCTTTTAACTTGTTCACCAAACACCCACATTTCATGGAAATGGGCAGTTAAATCTACAACCTTGGTTAAAGTCCCATTCATTTTGGGGGAGGTGTTTGTTTTGACAAAAACCTTTGTGGTGGAAGCTACATGCTTACCATGCCATCCTGGCAAGCTCACTTGTCCTACTGTGAGTGATGTTAAGGATAGATGGATTCGGGTTCTTTCAGCTTACATGTAGATGGGCCATGTCTCTTGATCCCAGGAACACAGAGTGGCACTGGGAAGAGAGAAACAAGGAAAGAGGAACTAGCAATCCATGCCACTGCAGACTGGTCAGTGGGCAACCACAGCTCAGTCTCACTGGGGTCTTTTTTTAGGAGTCAGGAAACCATCTTCCCAAGACACGGAAGCCAGTGTTAATGTTAATCCCTGGATCAGGCCTCTAACTGTTGAAGGGCTGCTCGGGGATGGCTTCCCCTTACCCAGGTTTGTGTGGGCAATCCCTGTGACATGGAAAGGATAAGCCCCACAGCAAACACGGCAGACATATTCAATGCATCTAAAGCAGGGTGCCGTCAGGCTACACTCGTGTGCAACTGGCAGTCTCAGCAGGAGTCAGGGCACAGAGACAGGCTGATTTGATGCTCACTCTTGTTTTCTCAGCCCATGGTCTCAGCAGTCATTGATTCTTTCCTAGATCCTTTAGGAAAAGTATTAAGAAGTACAGATTTTCTATCTGCAGTAGTAGAATCCTTTGAGAAACAATTTTCTACCATCAGATCTTTGATTACTTTGCAGGTTCAATTTTGTTATTTTGGACATCACTAGGATATCAATTCATTATTCTGAAGACTGGTAAGTAAATAATGGGGGAGATGGAATCAAGTACATCCTGAATTTCCTATACAATGATGAAGTTATCTTAGTATTGTAATTATGATCTTGGGGTTAAAAATATAAACACACAGCCTTTTCATAAAATTTGTCTCATGTTTTGGCTGATGGGTGCTCCTTCAAGTTGGCTTCTATGAACTTCTGAAAGAACCCTATGAGACTGAAACATTCCTGAACCTGGGACATCTTGTACTGAGGATTGACCTGTACAATTATTTCCCTAGACTAGTACCTACTTTGAAAATAAGTTCTGATTCTGCTTAGTGAAGCTGGAGTTTGGAGAACACAATCTGGGTATTACTGGTTCTCACTGGTGCTGGGTTATAATTATTCTAGGCCTTTTTAGTTGGACAGAACCAGGAACTACTTATACTTTATAAAGAAAAATAAATCATTTAAGGCTTCTATGTGAAATTTAAGACTACTAGGTTCTAATAAGATTACCTCATTTCTAAACAGTTTTATCCTAAAATATACTTTTAATAATAGTGATTATATCAAAGGGTTTTTTTCAAATTAGCCATGAAACCATATTCAGTCGGCTGAGGTCTTTGTGTCCTCAGTATATATCGCAGTGACAATGCAAAATCAAAATACTGCAATCAACTCACTTGAAATAATTACTGTTTCACTATGTGAAGTTCACTGACTGCCTCCTTCTACCCCATAGAGAATGATTTTTACTAGTTTTTGGTTGATCCTTCAACGCTTTTCCTGAAACACTGGCAAGCATGTACGGTTGCACGTGTATCCACGGAACCCTTTCTCCCCGTCGAAGCAACAGTCTAAACTTCTGCTTCCTCTGGTTTCACTGTGGAGATCACACTGTCTCCGTCGAGACCTCTCTCGTACTCACGCCTCCAGGAGCCGCATGGCACTGCACACTACCCACCATGTCATCACCTTGTGCCTTATTAATGAACATCTGGATTGATTCCAACCATGGATACAATTTGTACTTAATACCTGGAAGTTCAGTAACTGGCATCATCACTTTCTAGCTACTGACCCTCTTGCTTCTTGAATTTCCATTTCCTCCATTGTAAAACAAGGGAGTTTTAACACTATGACTTACACAATGGAGTTCAATAAAATGTCAATTTAAAAGATATTTCCACAACTGTTAACAATAATTGAAAAATGTATTTAAAATGAGTGAAAACATGAATCATGTAATCGCCACTATATAGGTCATTTCTATTTAATTAGGTAATTCATAGCTCGAGGGATAAAGACAAATTAGAATGTATCCACAGAAAGACTAGGAGAGCGAAGAAATGTCTAGAAACTATTGCAGATGAAACAGCTGATGCAACTAAATATTTATTGAACAAATGCAGAATAAATGAAGCAGGGGGGGCTTTTAACCTGAAGATATAATGAACGCCTCCCAATATTTAGAGGGCATCACAAAACAACTGAAAGACTTGTTCAGTATTTCTCCAAAAGGCAGAACTTGCACCAAAGGATAAACAGAAGCAATCAGTAGGCCGCAGGATAGTTGAACAAAGTGGATCACTTATTGTAATTGCTTCTCTGCTGGTAGAATGCATTCCGCCCTAGGTTTCCCTTCTTCTGAATGGAACATCATTACACTGAATATGTCACCTGAAGGTCTTAAATAGTTGCCTTTTCATGGCAAGCCCTCCACTGCCAGCAATGGATGTACTCACACTATCAGGAAGAAATCTGCAGTTCACAAACGGGTTTACTGAGGAGATGGTCTTCGGTTCCTCAGCTACGCTTCAGCCTTCTATAGGAGTGATGTGCGGGAGGTGAGGAGAAAGGAGAGCATCTTCTCTGAAGGGGGTGCCTCAGAGTCCCTGGCAGCTCAGAGACTGCCTCTGGGGACTGTCCTCCTCAAACCCCAATGAACCGCTGTAATGAGCCACGGGTGCAGAGGGGAGTGTGCGTGCGGTGTGCTGGGGCAGAGGGACAAACAGCTGACAGCCACTGACTACATGAAGCAGGAGAGCTGTACTTTGTAAGTCACTAGGAAATATAAGCGGCATAATACTGACGGGCTCCATCCAAACTGTCAAATATTACAAAAGGAGAACTGCTTCAACAACTATTCTGTATAGTGTTTAAGGACAAAATATATATAATATACTTTATATATGTTTTTTATCACATACTCAGTAAGGAATGCTGAGGTGCTTCATCCGTCTAAGAAATTGAAAATAAAAATTTTACATTTCTCTATCTGTCAGTATACAGGATTCCGAAGGTGGATCTTGAACTCAGAATGATGTATCAGTTTTCGAGGAAAGCCACATAATCGGTCAGTCTGGCTAACTGCTGTTCGTTGGGGATCGGGGGAACTGGGGCAGGCTCTGCATGTGACATGGAGAAAGAGACTCAAGTCAGACCCCCGGGGAACGGCGCATTAGCCCTGCCACCCTCACCCTCCAATGCCTGTTCATTTAACAAAAAGGAAACCTTCTTATTGACTTGGGACATTTTTGAAAAATAAACAGAGAAGTCTCAACTTTGACGAGTAGTTTTCCTAAACTGGGAGGAAAGGTATGTCTGGCTTTGCCTAAGTTTCCACATTAACTGCAAAATCTCTCTTAAGAGAGAACAGCTCTTGTTGGAAGGACACCTACTCACCTACCCATGTGACATGGAACTCAGGGAAGAATCACCCAGTATTGACTGTGTGCCAGGCACTGCTCTGTTAAATTGTCAGTGAACAAAAAGTCCCACAAAGAATTTAGTTCTAGCTTTTAAGTTAGCACATGTCAGTCTTGGGATACCTTCTGAGTTACTGCTGGTGGGAAGGCCTATCACAGCTTCACTACACGACACCAACGAGGCTCTTTGGCTCCAGAAGGTGTCACGGCCTCAAGGGAAGCTCCGGAGGGGAACCCACAAGTTCTCCCTTTGTAACCAAACAGGTTATAAATCACCAAGTACAGAATTTAACCTCTTCGTTGATAAGGTTAGAGCTAAGAAAAACCAAAACACATGACAAAAAAGAAAGAACAATGAAACACGTTTTAAACATAAAAATACATACCTGATAAGGGAATAAACCGGTTAAAAGACGCATCCAGGGCCCCTGCAACTAAGTAAAATTAACAGCACAAGTTATAGGAGTCATTGTGAAGAATTTTCACACAGAACACGTCATTTTTAACACAGTGGCACTTACGACCTTTTACTAATTCTCAAACAGTTAACAATTATTCTCTATTATGACTACGTGAGTCTTCTCATTACAGCAGTTTTCTCTTAGCAGCTAGACTCACTGAGACCATGGCTAACCACTTCCTGTACCTTCACAGGACAGATCCCATCGAAATTTGAGTAATTCTTCACTGTGGGGTCAACAATGTATAAACAACAGGAATTCAAAGCAGGTTGGATTGAAGGAGGAGGGCTTACAGGTGTGAGCATTAAGCTCAGCTCGAAAGACCTGGCAGAAAAGGACATTCCTGCCAAGCAGAAGAGACCTCCAAGTAGTAATGAGCATAGCTCACTTCAGAAGGAGGACTGAGGAACTGGGAATTCACATGGACATGAGGACAGGTCAAATGATTTAAGTCAAAGAGCTTAATTTTGTGCAAGTTAAGGCCACTGAGATCTTACTTCAGAAGAGTGTACATATTTATAGTACAATGAGAAAACGGGAGTATGTGAATAAGATTTATTTTTTAAAGGTAATGGTTTAGGTATTATGCGTAAACACACTTAGAAATGGCTCCATAAATAAAAGGATGGGAGACTAAGGCTTAGTAAAAATTAAGTTATAGTAAGGATTATGAAAAACCCACATAAAATAGGTTTTTACACAAGGATGATGAAAAACCCATATAAAGGAAAAACCATAATAAAAATTATAAAAAACCCATATGAAATAGTTTCCTACACAAGAAATACATTTAAAAAGTAATTAAGATACAACTAGGTGATCTTTAAAATCCTTTCTACTGTGTCTATCATTCCATGTCTATATTTACCCTGAGTAACTTTCAATTTGCTAGTACAGCAGAACCTTTTTTTTTTTTTAAGATTTTTATTTATTTGACAGACAGAGATCACAAGTAGGCAGAGAGGCAGGCAGAGAGAGAGGAGGAAGCAGGCTCCCCGCTGAGCAGAGAGCCCGATGCGGGGCTCAATCCCAGGACCCTGAGATCATGACCTGAGCCTAAGGCAGAGGCTTTAACCCACTGAGCCACCTAGGCGCCCCCAGTAGAACGTTCTTATCAAAGACTCAAAGGCATGGGGAAGAGCCTCAAGCAGGCTTAGAAGAGGTCAGTGCTGCATCTGTGGGCGAAGAGCTCCACCTACCTGGCTTTTTGGGCATAACCATTCTTGTGGTGGAGTCGGCTTGCCATCCTTGTTCTAATATGCCTAAAAAACATGTAGTTAACACACAAATGAAAAATAACCAAAAAACTACTATAGTTTTTATTTACAAGATCCACAATCTGTCAATGACACTACTTGTATGGAAGATCTGACAAGTGCAGGTTACCCTACAATGTGTATTTTTTCTAGAAAAGTAGATTATAGATAGCATTCTCAGGTGAACTTACTTTTGAAACATTTCTGAAACACGTATCAAAGCCATTTTTTCTTTCAGGCTGACAGAACCCCTGGCAGATAAGCAGTCTTCTGTAAAGTGTACATTATGGTATTAATCTAGTCAGTATGACTAAACAACACCCATGTCCCCAAGGAGGACATACATGACACCACCTGCACTTGCTCTATCAGTTGTGACAGAGCTGATCCCACTGAGAACAACCGCTCACACATGCAGAGTCCTGGCCAGCAGGCATTGTTCCACGGCAATCATTTCAGGGCACCATCACACTACTCTATAAAGGACACAGGACCATCACCTAACTGATGTGGAAAATGGGAGTTTGGAGGATTCTAGTGACATGTCCTCGATCATGAAGTTAGCGTGGGGGTTGGTTAGAGGAGTCCCATCCGGGTAGTCATTTAAGAATATGGCTCAGGGGATGTTATTTATTATGTAATAAACTGTGGATCAATGTCAAGATGATTTAAAACAAATGTTTGTTGAGTAACCAACAGTACTGATTTACTCCAGGAATTTTCATTAACCTGCCTACTATGCATCTAAAATTGTGGCAGGCTTAGGAAACTGAGGAACAAGATGTGGTCTTTATAAGTTCCTATTTTAGTCAGAGAATCAAAAATGCCAATGATGGTATAACAATGCTATGAGGCACAGACAATGTTCTATAGCAATTAACTGAGGGGAGGAGCTAATTTGGGCATCACTTGAGGAATGACAATGCAAAAGCACAACTGGAGACCAGTTAAGAAGTCTCCAGTTGGGTAAGAAGAGTTACTGGTAAGAGAAGTTACTTCTGTTAACAAGAAACCACAGGTCCCAATATCAAGAATATCAAGGAAAACACACGGGCTGAAAAGGGACAGGGGGAGGAGATCGCCTTTACCAAGTATGGGGGAAATGAGGATTTCCACCTGTGAGGCATGAGGTCAATTAAGATTTTCTTAAAAAAATACAGTTATCAATATGTTGATTTTCAGAAGGAGTAATTTAAAGAAGTTATGAAGTTTAAACTCCGAGTCATGAATATAATGCTACTCGCCTGGCATATTTACAAAAGCAACTAATTTGTACATGCTTTACTTCCTTGCAGCTCGCATTTCCCACCGCTTGTAAGACCGGGTGTACTCAGAGCTGTATGGGGCTGTCTCAAGGACCTTCCTCCGCTCCCTCGGTGTCCCTGATTTTTAGTAACTCTATTCCCACCACATCCCTCCCTGCCCCACCCACTCCCATTCAACAGCAGCTGAGTCCCCTTGCTGGGCATCATGTTGGGAAGGCACCCCACCATTTCACAGGCCCACTGTTAACTTAAGTCTTCATCAGAGTTCTTAGAAGTAAAAATAGAAAATACTCAGGGATCAGGCCTGGGAACAGGATAAAAAATGACTCTACAGGAACATCAAAGAGGTTCCAATAAAGAAAGAGCTAGAATGATCACATGCGACAAGAGTAGACCTCAGACCTAGCCAAATGTTAACTTCATAAAAATGGCAAAGCACTCCTTTGCAAAACTCATGTTCTAGGATATCATTAATCGCCTCTGGCAAAAAGTGCTTTAAAAGTAAATAAGGAACTGAATCTCTTATCCACACGTTGAAATCTGAAAAGTTTTTCTTGGAACTCACTTGGTGGCAAAAGCTGTTGTGAGGCCCTGTTAGGTGTGGATGGGATGTCTCCTCGTACTATTGGGTGGACACTCACACTGGCCGCTGCAGAGCAACTGCTGGGCCTGACGACAGCCTGGTATCCGCCCCAGCCCTGCCGGGGGTATGGTGCCAGGCAGGTTTCATATCCCCTTTCCAAGGAACACTACTTGAACTCCCAAACCAACCTGTTCCAACAATGTACACTTCCACTTTTGTTGAAAGTAAACAGCGAGCCCAAATTACCTTTCACAGCCTCTTCCACAGGGAGCCCGACAAAGGCTGCGAAGTCGTCAGCGATGATGGAGGTATAGGCTTGTGAGACCAGGGCGAAGGCTCTTCTCCTCGTCGCATCTGTGGTGGGAGGGAAGTGGAGGGGTAGCAGACTGTGAACCAAGAGAGCTGGCATTTTTAACACACAATTAAGTTACATGATTGTCCTTGTCCAAATTTTATAAAACTAGGTTGACCCACAGGTTTCTATGCTCACAGATACAGACACACGTGCCTGGCATGAAAGAGGTGCTCAGATATTGCCAAATAAACAATCAATTCCTTGTACTTCCTCTCAAACAGCAAGTCTCTCTTGGAGGACAATGAAATATACAAAGAAGGAGAAAAAGTTAATTTACGTAAGACCCAAATTCTAAGAAAATTTCATTTAAATATATTTATGCAATTGGTATATAATTTTTTTAAATTTCTTTTTTGATCCAACTTACAAACACTGGACTGAATGGAGCAGAAATGCTCTACTTCAGTAATCAGTTGTCCTTTCTGAGGAGGGTCTCTAATCTAAGATCACACCTAGGAACTGCAGAACAAACCTTGTAACTAGGGCACTCTTCTGTTAAGAAAACCACAGGTCCCAAATGCTGAGTCAGCAAACTGGGAATTAATACATAACACAGTTTCAACCTCCCCTAGAAAATAGTCGTAAGAGGTCAGTCGGGAATCTCCTGATCCTGTGGAAGGGGTAATCTATTACCTGGGCCCCCTTCCATCCCCCTGAAAAGGAGAAGACTCCCCACTCTACCTTTAAGGGAAGGTAACCTGGCCTGAAACATTTTTTCCTTTTCTTTTGCAATAACACCCATGCTCCATATTCCTTCCTATGAAAACCTGATATTATGTACAACTCCTCAGAGCTCCCATCTACTTGCTGGATGGGATGCTGCCCAATGGACTGCTTAATAAAGCCAATTAGTTCTCCAAGTTTACTCAGTTGAAGTTTTGTTAACACTAACTTTTAAGGCTGCTCTAAACTCTTGACTTAATTTGGGTTCAAATCCCAAGGTCAAATCCTGAATGACTGAGCCTAATTGGGGGGGGGGGGGGGCGTCCTGCAAACAATTCCAGCAACAAAACCTCCCTAGAGATGACATGTGGGATTTCCCCAGGCTTATATTCCCCCACTGACTATTCCAGAAATGAGAAGAGATAGTAAGTCAAGGGTAGGAATTGAGGTCCAGCTAACCTGTCTTCCTGCCCACTACTCTTTTGGGAACATAAGGGCTCCTCCATCTGGCTGTCAGCATGCTTAAAAATATTTTGGATTTTACTTTCCACATTCAATAGGCCAGTGTTTTTATACAATACAGCCCCATGCTGAAAACCCTCTCTGCATTCCTGGGACACTGCCTAACAACTGCACCCAGTTCCTCAGGCACCCTTTGCTCCCAGTTAGGCCCCTGGCCCTCAGACAAGCCTCACTCACACCTTCTCATCTCTGGGCTTTGCATTTATGCTGTTGTGTGGTATCTGCTCTCTACGACTCCTAGGTCTGTTTACAAACTCCTCCTGTAGAATCGAGGTTCACTGCCATCTCTGGCTTTCTCTAAATTCACAGCATTGTTTACACTACCTGTTGAACAAGCATGCTTCCATCACCCGCAACACACTGCCCCACCCCTCCCCACTCCCCTCACCTCAATGATCCCGAAACTTCTCTACAGGAGGAAGACTGTCTTCTATATCTTTATACCCCCATCCCCACAAAGAGCCCAGCCTCTCTAAGGAAGTATGTGCTGAAGACATGCTTGTTGACAATATCACAGGACATAGCCTTTGGCTTTGTTCCCTCATATTTCTTAAAGATCACTGACATTCCATTGCATTTCTCCACTGCTCACTGAGCCTGATGTCCTCACCAGCTTCCGCTCAGCCAGCACTGCTCCTCCTCCCAAGCCTTCAGTCAACCCCTTCCTTCTTCCTAAGGACTGCTCAGCACATGACTTTACACTGGACTTGAAAACATCTTAGTGGTAAGGGAACTTTCCCTTTGAAAGCCATGGGCACTCAATGAAAAAGAACCAAGAGCAACAACAGAAAAGGGAAATCCAAGTGTGCACCAACAACTATACCCATTTGGAAAGCCTACCATATTTTAAAAATATTAACTTGAGTTCAAGCACTCTGGTCAGATTTTTAGAATTGAGAGGAGATGGGGAATAGTAGAAGAGAATGAATGGAATGAACAGAAAAGACACACAGATGGAGAGGAGAGAGGCAGAGAGGCAGGCCTGGCACATGGAATAGAAGGAAGCACACAGCGAGATAGAAGTGGGTGGGCAGAGGAAGCAAAAACACAGGTTGAGTGTGTTCCAAAGGGCCAGTGAGAGGCCATGAAACTGGGGCTGCTTTTAACCATTGAGGGACGTTCTAGTCACTTTGTTACCTGTAAGATCTCTGAAATATGTCAGCTCATGAGTGCATGCATTAGGATGGCAAGCTGGAAAGGGGAATCAACTGAGCCAGCACTGATAGCTGTGGCACATGGGACAAAGTCCTGGGGGGATCCTAAAGAATGCTCACTCTGTTGTGTAAGAAATATCTAACCATGCTTACTGTCTACCAGGAGCTGCTGGTGCTAGTGCTGCAGAGAGAGGGCAGGTGAGCTCGCCGCCATGTACTTTCTAACCCACCTCTGCCTTTCTACTCCAGGGAGTCTGGACCCCACCACCCGTGGCACCTGCACCTTCCTGCCTGGTGAGTGGAATGTACTTCCTCTGAGCCCTCCCTGCCTGGCTCTAGATGATCCACAGCTCCTGGGGGCAGCCCCTTATGCAACCTCGGTAGTGTGGGTCCCTCGTCTCCTCCCTTTGGGCCTCGAATGAGAACCGCTACTGTCCACAGCCAGCTCCTGGGTGCTGTTGGGCCCTGCTGGCTGCCTTTAGAAAGAGCTCTTTCACTAGCCTCTCTTCACTTAAGCCATTTACAATTTTCTGGTAGGACTGTGAGTAATTCAGAATAGAAAAGGAAAGGATCTGAGAATGTGATTGTTCTTAAGACAATCTAGAAAACTAAAAACTTGTAATAAGTCAAAAGGGAGAGTATCAAATTTAGCAGTAATTCAACTCTATTGTAAGACTCCCTTTATCAGGCTTCATCTTATGGAGGGAAATGCAGTACCATTTGCGAATCTGAGGATTTGCAAAATCCTCAGGATACAGTCACAAATATCACAGGTGAACAGATGAGTGCTTATACATATTAATTAATTAAGCACATATAAGTGCTTATACATATTAATTCATTTCTAACAACCCAAGGAAAATACTACTTCTGATCTCACTTTACAAATGAGGAAAATGAGGTACAGAAGGGTCACTCAAGTGGCAGAAGCAGGACGTGAACTCCACAAGTATGGCTTCAGAGTCCAAACTCCCCCATGTTGTGCTTCACAGCCTTCCAGAGGCCAGCTTGACTGCCTTCAAAGAAGTACTGAATCTAACGGAGCTGGAGGCAGAGGCAGGCCTGGGAGGAAACAGGCTACACCCACTAAGGCACACGGGGAATATCTGCTGCGTGAGTCAGGAGATCTGAGCCTTGGTCCTGCCAATGACCCTGCTGTATGGTGCTGGGAAATGGCCCGTGGCCTGTGCCCTCACACCACAATCCTAAAACTGAACCAGATACTACAAAAATCCACCATCACACTCTTTTCTCCTCTGGACTTACGTGAAGAGGTTAAAGGGTTTCCTGTGGGAATATCTGAAACTGCCCCTCTTATACCTGAGCAAACTTATACCACACTCCTCCCTCTCTTCCCACCCACGAGCTGGCTTGCACTCCTGCTCACTTCCTCTGTATTTAAAGTAAGCGCCTCCTGTTGTGTTCCTTATATTGTTCTGTTTTATGCTGTCACAGCTTTACCATCCCAAGATAAATTAGGTACATCTGAGAAGCAACCTTCACCTTCTGCTCCCCTGAAAGATGATACCCTTGCCAGAATAATGAGCAGTTACTCAACAATTCCCGCTCACTGAGCCCTTCAGAGCAGGAAGGCAGATAATCAAGACAGGAAGGCAGACAGCCAAGGCAGGTATTAGCAGCAACAAGGTAACAGTAAGAAATAAGAAACTGAACAACATAAAAAGACACTGAACAATATAAACAGAGATCACTATATGAATTTATAAAAGAGTGAGCCAGCAAATGTCAGGGGCAGGAGAACAGAGAGAGAGAAACTGGCAGTGTCCAGTTTCATCACGGGATCAGCACTATGTCGCACAGGCTTGGGATCCTTCAGAGCAATTAAAAAACATCTGAGCATCTGTGTACTGAATTGACTAGTTACAAATCCAGAAACTGGAGACAACCCCTGTCAAAGCATGAAGTCAATAGACTCCAAAGTACAGTCTCTACTTTCAAATACACAGGGTTTAAAATCTTCAGCACCCCATACCTTGAGCTTATTAGAATATTACAAGATTTTATTTTAGTAGCAAAAAATCCTTTTACTGTCAAGAGCAATTTCAATCTAGAGCTAGAGACAATGAGGCCCTTAGCTGGCAAAACAACCTCAAGCAAGACGAAATGAAGAGGTATGGTCACAGCAAATCCTCACAGGTGAAAAGAAGTATGATTATAGCAAATCCTCACAAAAGAGTTTTGAAAGCTGCTCAATTCACATTTTCAGCGGAAAATATCTATATTTTTAAACACACCACTGACTTACTTCAACATCACAGCACTCAGAGAACAGATCTAATTTTATTCTTAACCACGAAGAAACACTACCTCGAAGTGCTTCCATGATTGGCTGGACCGTTTCAGACCACTGGTGTGCGTTGATGGTCGTATAGATCCCAGGGAAATCTCTCTGCCAGATTCTTTGTCCTACTGACCAAATTCCCCCAAGTTCAGAATTTGCCTGCAATAAACATCACTGCCTTTGAGGATGGTCACTGTGCAAATTTACCAACAACTGTATCTTAAAACATAAATTCAACATTTCTCTTAAGAGGTATAATTACTTCTTTAGCCCAATCACTATCAAAAAAGTTTTTAAATGCTGTGGACAGTAATGCAAAATTTATTTATATGGCTTATATAAATTTTTATTATAACAGAAAATTAAAGCATAAAACAATTTTCCAAAAATATTTCAGCATTAAGTCTGAAAATTAATTTTCTTAAAACACTGTTTTTCAAAACATTGTATTTGTATTTCATGTATACATACATGTGATAAACGTTACGTAGACTATTCATGTATATGTGCGTGTAAAATATACACACGTTTTGGGGGCAAAAGTAATAGCAAAATGACAAAAATAAAGACTATCAATCTAAGATGTCACACACTGTAGCCTTTCCCAGGACAGAATTCCCACTAACATCACTGAAACTATGAGAATAATTTACAGTTCTTTATTTTAAGTCAATGAAGTTGGAGGTAGATTCCGATCTTACTTAATAGGATATCTGGAGAAGAAAAGAGAATAAAAACACTAAAATGAACTGCTGCTAAATATCAATAAAGAATAGAAGAATTCAAGTGAATTCTTGGTAATATTCAGTGAATGTTTAAAAAATTCACTTTGTATTTATGCTAGAAACAGGGAATCCCATGAAATAAAAAATGTATTTCATTACACTCTGGAAGAAACTTTTAAGACATTATTTCATCTAATTTCCTATCCAAACTAAGAAATCTAAAATCCTAATTAGTAAAAATAATCTTAAAGCTGTGAAAATCATTTTTCGGATGTTCTTGGGAATAATACCAATTTCAAAGTAAATACCATTACTGCATAAATCAGTTAAAAAAGCAAAACAAAACACAAACCAAACCTTTACTAAAAGGTCTCAGCTGTTTGCCGGGCAAAGTGACACAAGAAGCGTCTTAATAAATGTCATCAGTAGAAGCTAAACACAGATTTCTTTACCATCCAAGGGAAATTAAATTTTTGAGGAATTTGTAGATCTGCTCTTAAACTTTAATACCAGTTTAGTATCTATTTCTGTGAACCAAGGGGGAAAGAAAACAGAAACTTTAAAAACTTTAGAAGGTTGCCATTTAAATGAATGCTGTTACTACATTCAAGTAGTATGATATATTGGCGAATACTTACAGATTTTATAGCAGGTGGTATCCGTTTCCAAAGATATCTTGCATTATTCCTAATTTACACCCCCCAAGAAAAAATAAGTAATTAAAAAAAAAAAAATCACCTCAGTAAATGTTTAACATTCTAGATCACACTGCAAACACACAGAAGTGTATTTTAAAATACTCACTGTTTTATAGAATGAAATTTAGTTTTATATGAAATTGTCCAGGGGAAGTAAGAGTAGCTTTCCAGATAAAAAGACATAAAATACTTTCACCAAAGTAATATTTTGCCATCTTCGGTGAATTTTTAATTAACGACCTAGATCTTAAATTAAGGCAATGGTACACTAAAAACACAAACACTTAAGTAGGTAATTTCTTCATATAAAAATAAACAAATTTCTATTCAAGGCTCTGGAATTCCCTGACAATGTATGTGATACACAGTGCTTTTCTTCTCATCATGCGCCCTTCTCTGACCAATGAATGCAGAGCCACCAAAACTTTTAAGTTTGAAAACTTGGAACTACAACAAACATATAATGATCAGGATTACAAAAATGAAACCGACAGCCCGTATGATGTATGTCTCACAGGAACTGCAGGTTAGTTTTTTAAAAGATATGAAACAAAAAGGTTGAAGAGAATCTGCCAACAACATTTAACAGTAATCATTGATGGTTTGTAGCACAAGGGACTCCTGAATGTTTATGCTTTCTGACTTTTCTTCAATGAACACGAATTAGGAGTAAGTAAAAAACACCATCTTTCAAAAAATTTCATATGTGTTGTTAATTAAATTTCTCTTAGTTTTCTCAATCTTCCCTTTCAGTTTCTCTTGATCTACTGAATATATATGAAATTAAGTAAACAGAGGCCATATGAAAGTTTTATAAAGACAAAAAAGGTCAACAGAATTAAAGGAATTTTATTGACACTGTAGTTTCCCATAACAAATTAAAATGTGTGGGCGCCTGGGTGGCTCAGTCGGTTAAGAGACTGCCTTCGGCTCAAGTCATGATCCCAGGGTCCTTGGATCAAACCCCACCAGGCTCCCTGCTTCTCCCTCTGACCTTTCCCCTTATGAAATGCTCTCTCTCTCGTTCTCTCTCTCAAATAAATCAATAAATAGAATCTTTAAAAAAACACATTAAGATGTGTTTTTAGAGAATATATATAAAACAAGTGTATCTTAAAAACACTTGGCCTAATCATAGTTTAAGTCACAATTCAATATATGAAATAGGTGTATTAAGTATTACAATAGAAGATATAGCTCCTTGCGCATTATATTTTAAAGATGTTTTTCCAACGCAAGAGTTATTTCTGTACAATCCTGACAAAGTTGCTGCTCTCAGCTTCAGGTAGAAGATACTTACATGTCATTGTGGAGCAGATACAAAGCTAAGAGCTGACCATACACGGGGGGAGTAGCAATTCCTCCAGGAGCCTATAAGGCCAAAAACAACAAAAAAAACTTACTTATATCTACACTTAAAAAAAAAAAAAAAGGATTTTACTAACACTAATCTAAAAAATTAGCCTGTTTTACAATACTTAGCACTACAGATGTAGAGAGAGCTTAGAGAAGTACGAAACACTTAAGACCAGTGTTAAGTTTAGATCTGCCATCAGCTGTGATTTTTCTCTCCCTTCAAAGTTCTGTCTTTATATGCACAAGAATATTTAAATGGGATTCCTTTCCCAGTTCTCAAAATCTTAAATGGGATTACTATTAAAACAAACAAACATTTCCAACAAATACTTAAAGCATTATGATTCTGCCCATTGTATCAAGTACGCTGACTAGGTAAGTAATGAGTGAACAGAAAAAAAAATCACAGCCAGTGTTACAAAGACATTTCTCTCTTCATTCAAATTTGATTCATTCAGAAAAGATCTATTAAGTGTCTATTAGTGAGCTGGTGCTTCTGACTGTTGTCTCCTTCAGTTAACTTTTTATACTAATGTTATACAGGCTTTTCCAGTGCCTTTCTAAGAAAAAAACCTCAATTAACTTTTAACAGCTGCATGATATAACTTTCCCCAGTCTTATACAAGAGGGAACGGTAAGCTTAGGTGGTGACATTATGAGACTAAGGACTTTCTGAGTTGATAAAAGATTACTCCTTCTTTGGTCTGTGTGCATGCCTGCACAAATGTCTTCAATAAAATCCACATTCCCCTGCCTCCCGCCACATGGGAGGAAAGATGCCCAGTCTAATTAACACAAGAAACATACTGGAGAATGTCAGGAGCAAAGATGCCCAGGGTTTCCGGACTCACGAGCTGAGAAAAAACAACAAAAGGCTCCCAGCGAGCTCGGGGAGACGAGGTCCAGACCCGTAGCCCTCGGAGCGAACCCCGGCGTCCCGGGCTCTCCACGCCCAGCTCCCGCGCCCGTCGCGAGCCCCGCGGGCCCTGTTACCCTGGAGACTGGCACCGCCCCGAGGCCGCAGAGGACCCCGAGGTTTCTCCCTGCGGGACGCGAACGGCTACCTCGAGCTCCTGGTTCTCGCACTGATCCAGCAACTTTTTGAAACTAAAGGCACTTTCCGCCATCACCGCCACTGGCATCTTCCCGGCCGGTCCCGCCGCGGCACCCTCGCAGAAGTAGACCCCGCACTGTCCCTCGGGCCGTCGCGCCCGCAATGACGTCGAGGCCGCCGTCGCCGTCTAGCGCCTCGGCGCAGGTGCGCCGTCGGTTCCGGCGCGTCGTCCGACGACGCTCCGCACGGGAAGGGTCGCTGCCGCTCTGGCCGGCACTCTCGGTGCTCTGGAGGATCCGCCCCGCCTCACGGGAAGCGGCTTCCGGAGCGCGAGGCCAGAACTGGGAGGGGACGCGTGTGCGCAGATTCCGGGACAGCTCGGCGTCTTCGAGCCGGGGCCTGACACGCATGCGCGCTTCAAGGAGCGACCCTTGCTTGGAGTCCTGTGGATGCTCGGGGTCCTGGCTCGCGCCCTTCCTGCACCCCTAGACTCGCGTGCTCTGAAACCGGTCAGGCGTAGGCTTCAAGCCTGGAGCCAGCGTGTCGGGCTCCCCGGGCTTGGAGTTCGGGCCCCAGGTCGTCCCGGCCGGTCCCGACGCCCGGCCTCCATGGGTGCTTTTCCCCCGCGGACGCTCTATTGTGCAGTTAGTTGCGTTGAATTATTGTCGTGTTGCCCTTCTCGAGACCGCTGGGGAAGAAGCTTCTGTTTGTGTCCTGCTGCAGGGTCAGCTGCACAACCTGTGGGCCCAGAGCAAACTGGAAATGCAGGAGCCCCGTTCCAAAAAATGGAAGGGTGGTATTAAGGGTAATATAATGTAAAGCTTTCTCCTTTGCTCTGTACCTCGATTTTTCATAGTGCTTTCACAGTACTTTTTGCTATTTAATATGATTCTAAGTAAAGAAAAATTAAAATTTTAAATTATTAGGATGAATCTTAATATCCATCTTTATATGGTGCAGTGCCAGTTTAAAATTCAAATATAAGTGCGTTTAATGCCTGTGTGGTAAAACAAATTACACAATTCCTATTTCATAGGAATCGCTCATAGATGCACATGTACGTTGTTTTTTTATTAAAACCATGAAAATATTGCACAAACTAACAACTATTTTCATGCCTTTCATTTCAGGCACATACTCTCCCAAAACTTTCTACCTTTGGCATACTGATGGGTAAGGAAGGGCTGAGAAGAGTAGGACCATTCCCTTTGCTGCTATGTTACCATTTTCAGCACAAGGGAATATTTCAGCAGAGTTGCAAGGAAATAATGTAAGAAAGAAAGAACAGAAGAGGATTCCTTGGATGTTCATGCTCCTTAGGACACCATTACCTTCATCATGCCTTTGAAGGTTCAGGCTCCAAGGGAAAATGGGGCTTCTCAGGGCTATCTGCTAACAGCTAACCCATTTGTGGACACAGTGCCCTTACCTTGTGAACACACTTGGAGGCTTGCTGAACTCCCACCATTGGGGGTCCACTGGGAATTCCTGTGGTATTTAGAACACTGGAAGGGCAGGGAACATGTATATTGCTCATACATCTTGGCTCACATGCAAATGCTCCATTTTCCCAGTGGGTTTCACTCGCCAAACACACTCAAAGGTAAAATTATGAAGAATTTCAAGATAAGAACAACATCACTGATTATTTTTGCAGAATCAACACGGTTTCCATGTGGAAATGACCATGTATGATAATGTTTCAGATGGAATATAAAGATAAACCATGATAAAACTCAAAGAATTGGCAACATTTAATAAAAAGGTACACAGAGGCCTGGGTGGCTCAGTTGGTTAAGCGTCTGACCGTTGATTTTGGCTCAGAACAGGATCTTAGGGTCGTGAGATCCAGCCCTGAGTTGGGCTCTGGGGCTCCGTGTTCTTTGGGGGGAAGTCTGCTTGAGTTTCTCTCTCTTCCTCTGCTCCCCCTCCCATGCCATCTCTCTAAAAAAGGGGGGGGGCAGAAAGAGCTGGTTTAAGTGCAGATAATTTGGAGGAATAAAGCAACAACGTTTCATTAATCACATGAAGATGAGGAGGACTGATAGGCAAAATCATTCTAAGACCATTTGACACAAATTTGACAGGCAAGATTTAAAATTTTTAATGGGTAATAAAGGCTGCCAACATATTTGGGGCAAAGTAAGATTCAGTGGGATCAACTGCCCACTGATTTGATCATTTAAGAGGAAAACTATGATTGAAAGCTTTGGCAGGTACTCGGGACTGCCAAAAGGCAAAGATGTAATAGATCTTTGCTGAACAGAAAATCCCAGCGAACCTTTGGAAATATGAACACAGGATACAGGTACAACTTGGGGTGTCATTTGGGGGACCACACTGTTCTCTAAAGACAGGTTCAGGCATTTGGGGATTGGAGGCTGGGAGTTGGGAGAGGAAGAGTGTCTTGAGAAAGGGAAGGAGGGCTAGGGGTAGGGTGGGGGGAAGAGCAGTCAGGGCCCAAGGGTAGATGTTGGCCTAGAAACAGAGAACTCTGAGTGCAGGGAAGGACTGATAGGTTTCCAGGGCTGTGATGCTGGCATTCAGTTTTAGGTTGTTACCATGCGTGCTGCACCTGTCTTTACCTCCAAACTTTCAATAATAGGTGGGGGAAGGGGGATGGAGGGATAGGAGAGAGGGCAAGCTGGTGTAAAAGGCAGTCACTTGAGGAGGTAGGACTCAGAAGAGAGTTCAGGACTTGGCAGAAGTAGGCACAAGAAGAGGCCATGGGAAAGAAGCTCTGGATTCTGGAGATGCTGACTTGGGGGTGGCAAGGTTTGCATTTCTCCCTGCACATGGAGTGAGTAGTGGGTCAGCATGCCAAAGGAAGTCCCATCTCTTACCAAATGCGGTAACTAACTCGGACTAAATCAAAGACCTTAATACAAGAGTCAAAATGGTTAGAAGAAAACATAGGGTAAGTCCTCCTGACCCGGGATTAGGCACCGACTTCATAAATAAGACACCAAAGACATAAACAACAGAAAAATGAATAGATAAAGTGGATGTTATCAAATTAAACATTTTTGTGCTTTAAAGGACGCCATCAAGAAAAGGAAAGGACAACCATAGAATGGGAGGACATTTTGCAAATCATATGCTTGATTTGCAAATAAGAGACTTGGACTTAACAGTAACTCTTACAACTCAAAAATAGAAAGGCAAACAACCCAACTCTAAAGGGGGCAAAGGATTTACTCAGTCAATTCTCCCAAGAAGTTATGCAAATTGGCCAAAAAACACATAAAAAGATGCTCAAGAACATAACTCATTAGGGAAAGGCAGATCAAGCCCCAAATTCCATCCACTAGGGAGGTTATAACAAACAAGATAGATAATACTAAGTGTCAGTGAGAATGTGGAGAAGTTAGAGAGCCTTTTTATGCCATGGGTGGGAAAGCAGTGTGCTGAGGCTGCCCTTGGAAAACAGGCTGGCAGTTTCTCTCACATGTCAACAGTCCGCATGTGACCCAGCAGTTCTACTCCTGGGTCTATAGCCAAGAGAAATGAAAACAAGTCCATGCAAAACTTCATACGTGATGTTCGCAGCAACATTCTTCATGATAGCCAAGAAGTGGAAATTATCCAAACATCTAGATAACAAATAGGTAATAAAAGCGATATATCCAATATTGTGGAATATTATTTAGCAGTAAAAACAAAGGACATCCTGACACCTGCTACAACATAGATGAATCTTGCAAACATTTTGTCAAGTGAAATAGGCCAGTTGCAAGTGACCAAATATTGTATGATTCCATTGACATGAAATATCCAGAATAGGCAATTCCAAAGAGGCAGACAGTAATCTGCAAGAGGTAGCAGGACCTGGGGAAAGAGGATGGGCCACAGAGGACCAGGGCTGTGGCTGGAGTTTATGGACAGCTCTGCCTAGACTTGCAGGTAATGGGCCACTTATCCCGGAGCCAGCCATCCTCTTTGGTGAGGGCCTGGGCTTCACACTTGGGATGGGAGCTAACATCAGAGCAGGACCAGCTGCCTCTGTCAGATGGATAAGAAGAACAGATAGGGAGGGAAGGGAAGGTATTTTTAATTCCTGAGACATCAGACTCTCAGCAAAATATAGGAGCATATTGGTTCTGCAGATGGACCTCTGGAAGAAGGTTTTGGGGAGTGCTGATGTGGCCGAGAACAGGAAAGGAGGTTCTCATGGACTGTCATTGGACCATTGACTTAGAGGGACATTTGGGACTGTGCTTGGTAAAAATCTCAGTTGGAGTTCTTGGTAAAGTCGTTCCCTGTGGATCGCACTATAGGTGCCATTTTGGAAATGCCACCATTTTGGAAATGCCACCATTTTGGAAAGCAAGCTAACAACACAGAGTGGGAGTTGCGACACAGTCTGCGAGTTCAACGTAGAGTCCCGCCCCTGGAAATTATCCCAAGGAAGTCATTGCAAAAGAGGAAATCAGCTAGGGTGAGAAATGGTTCAGCAACATAAAATACAAAAGCTAAAGTCCTTAAAATGACCTACATGTCTAATAGGTGGAAGGTCAACCATGGCATGGTCAGGCAAGGGGATGTTTTGAAGTCATTAAATTCATAAAGTCTATGTAAAAGGAGCCTTTCTGAAATAATGTTAAAGAAAAACACAAATAATACAGTCTGTATTACTATGTTCCAGACTAGATTTATTGGGACATGTTGGAAGGGACATAAAACAGCAAGCTCTTGCAAGATTAAGGGGTTAGATTTTAGGTGAAAAGTGCTTTCTTTTAAGATTTCTTTTAATATTATAAAATTATTTTAGTGATGATATTTTTGCCCCAAGTCTTACACAACTTTAACAATCCAAAATAAAAAAAAAATAGGACATATCTTTCTCCCCTCACCCCCATCTTCCTGATGCTTGTGTTCACAGGTGAATAATAGAAGAGAACATTTTTGCAAAACTTCAGAAAGCCCCAGGAGCTAAGGGCAGATACATGTTAGGGGATGTTCAGCAGGATAAAGAAAAGAGGCAAGGAAGGATGTCAGTGGTGTAAGCAAAGGGATTATAAATAAAGAAGGGAAGAAGGGAGAGCGGTGATGGGTGGGTATGGGGGCTGTCCTACAGAAGGGTCATGTGGAAGCTCTTCTCATGCTCATTTATGTTCTCTGTGTGGATGTGTCTTTTGGCCAACGACATGAGAGGGGATGCAGAACTGTTCATCATCCTTGCACTGCTACCTTTATTTAATGCTGTGAGTTCCACGGGGCAGTGTCTCACACTTGTATCATGAGCACGAGCCTAGCAGGTGCTCAGTTAATGTCTGTGGAACGAACGTGGGCTAAATGGACCCATTTTCTTTCTCTATTCCCTGAGAACAGGACCTTGCCTTCTCTTCCCCTCTGTCCATCAATCCTTGCTTCATTTCCTTGCCCCCCAACAACAACCCTGTTGGATCTGACAGAAGAGTGCTTCTCCCCTCTCTGCGGGGGAATTTGGCTCTGAGGGAGATTTGGCTCTGAGGGGGATTTGGCTCACCGGGTGCTCCCAGACCTCAGTATGGGATATGGCCAGAACTGCTGTTGTCTTCTGAGAGCTCAGGATGGAGGGCCATACTGGTCACCGTCCCAAATCACCTTCACCACCAGTACCCAGTACCTCTGCTTGTGACATCTAACTTCTGACATGCTGCACTTCCTGGCTGCTTGTGCTGGTTACTTCAGTCCTCTTGACGTCTCTGGGACTGTAGGGCCACCCAGAGCCCACTCCACCCCCCTGGCTTGGAACTCCAGGATCCTGTCTAATCCTCTCCAATTTTCTCCCTTTGCCTTAGGTCACCTCCTCCATACTCACCCTTTCATCAGTGACGAAAAGACAGTTTTCCTGGAATCAAAAGAGGCAAAGTCATAGCACAGGGCAGGGGGTGGGGTGCAGCTGCCACAGCAGGTGACCATGGTTGACATGACTAATCAATGACAGCCTTCTTTCCCATGGAGACCGGCCATAGTCTCAGAATCCTGCTGGACAGGGAGCATCAGCCAGGCTCCATCAATGGGACAGTGACACTTGTCAGCATCCCTGTGCTGAGATGGAAGGGCATCGCCAATCTATGTGTCTGGTTTCATGCAGCTGCCATGTCCCACGTGCTTGACCAGGGCCCTGATCTTGAGCATCTCCAGAGGTGGGATTTGACGCTTTGACGACTGAATTAGACTAATCTCCAGATTGTCGTTCCTCCTCAGACAGTTCTTCTCTCCTGCCTTTTGCGTGCTCAGGGCTCCCCATGTCCCAGCAAACGATGCCTGTCTGAGTCAAGGCGACCACGAAGGCCAACCCAGGCCTGAGAGCAGCAGTGTGTGCTTGGCAATGAGAGGTGGGTGTTATTTGGTCTCTTAACCCACTGTCTCAGCACAGCCTCGCCCTGGGGTCACAGTCGGTCACCTTGGGCCATCCTATATCCACTGGACAATGAGAACTACCAGCCCCGACCGTGAGCCTCCAGCTGGCTTACTTGCCCCACAGGGCCTCCCCCAGCTCTCTTGCGAACAAGACTGTGGTCAATAAACTTTCTCAAAGGGATGATTTATACTTCCCTAGAAATAGACAGGGATCTGGAGTCGCTTAATAGAAAGTCAGTCTTTGGTGGGCAAAGAAGTGTAGGAACTTTGCAAACCCAATCAGAATGTGTCGTGTGTTTTGGGGAAACCAAAGCAGAAAGCATCATGTGTTTGCCCCTCCCTTTATAGCAGAATGTTTGAGAGCCCAGCCTTCGATCCCTGGCACTGACCTCACAGCCTCGAGCCCTCTGCTTTTCAAGTTTACTTCTGCACCTGTGAAACTGAGGAAGCAGCTGGGCTGCCTGCAAGGCCGCTTTGACGATTGAATTAGACTAGTTTTAGTCCAGTGACTGGGCTCCCATATGGAGATTATCATTAACTATGTGAGAGCAACGAGACCACCTCCAAGTGGGTATGTCCCATAACCTGATTCGCACAGGGTTGTAAGACACATCCATTTTAACCTTTCACAGTAGAAAGCAAGCATTGTACTTAAGTTTTCAGAGGGAATGCAGTTCTGGGGAAATAAGATCAGTTTTCTCCTCTGGAAGAAGAGGGAGGGCCAGCTAGGAGAGCGGGGTCTGGCGGCCTCGTGGGTGCGATCTGAGGCTTACCCACCAGGGGCCGCTGTCGCACCGCGGAGGATCTTTGCCCTCCCGCCGGACTGGCGCACCTGAGCCCGGCCTGGGGCAGGCGCAGCAGGTGGATGGTGTTATTTCACCGGCTTCCTTTTTGGCTTAGGGCAGTTAATTACTCTTCCTCAAAAGGAGGAGGGGCACTGTGATTTGAGGTGTCCACTTCCACGTGCCACATGCCTGTCTTAATTTTTCGGGGCTTCCTCAGGCTTGGCTCCATCCTGAGCTGCACGGTGCAAAAGAGTGGTCAGGTGTGCGAGGCTCAGGGTGAAGGTCACCATCAGCCTGCAGGATTCAGGTGCAAGCCTTCTCACCCACCCCGTCCTGGGGAGCTGACAGGCTGGCGGGGGTGGAGGGCATGAAGAGCTGCAGGCTGCCCTAGGAGGTCTGGGGCAGAGTCTGATGGAATTGAGGATGACTTAAACTGGATTCAAGCAGATTTGAGTGACCATTTATGAATCTACCTTATCTGCACCGTCCTGCAAACTTCACACCACCAAATGAAGAAGCACAGCTCAGAGAGGTTAGGGAACTGTCTCAAAGTCACATAGCTGGCAAGCAACAGAGACCTGAATTTGGGCCGCCTCCCTGCAAGGCCCGTTCTCAGCAGCAGCACACGGAGATTGAGCGGATCCCACACACCAGTGAGCGCTCACTCCTGCTACGTCCAGTCTCCTACGTGACTCCCGGGGATCGGTGCGGCCTGGAAACAAGTCTGGGCCCAGGTCACCACTGAATTTCCAAGGCTGCTTTATGAATCCATACCCTTCCTGATACTCCTTTCAATTCCAGACTTCCTCACACCTAGATCCTCTCTGCCTACTGCCCATTCCCATGATCTACTTGACTGCCCCACTTCAGCTCTTACCCTTCCTAGAACGGTTCTGCTGAACACCTACTGTGTGTCCGGCACTGTTCCAGGAGCTGGGGCTCAGTAGCCAAGAAATTCGGCCTCTGCCCTCAGGCTACTCACTCCCTGAGGAATTCCTCTAGTTCTCTTGGGTCTCTGCTTTCTAGAACTTATCAGCCCATTTCTGTGTTGTCTATGGTTGTGTAACAAATGGTCCGGAAGCTCAGCAGGTTACTATGATAGACATTCACTGTCTCACACTCTTCCTGGTGCAGGACTTGCGGGGGAGCCTCGCTGCCTTCTCACAGTGTCTTGTGGGCTGGGCCGCCTTAGCGGGGTTGACCGAGGCTGTGGGCTCTTCTCGAGGCTGACGTGGGAAGGAGCCCTGTCCACACTGCCTCATGTGGAGGTTGGCAGGAGGTGGATCCTGGGGCTGTTGGCTGGAGGCTCCACTTGCCCCTTGCCAGGCGGGCCTCTGCATAGATCAGCTCATAGCAGGCCAGCTGGCGTTGTCCATAGCCAGCGAGTGAGAGCAAGAGACGGCACCTAAGAGGAAAGCCAGAGTCTTTTTGTAACCAGATATTGGAAGTGACATCCCATCACTTTGGCTGTTTTGTATTCTTCAGAAACAAGCCATTAGGTCCAGCCCACCCTTAATAGAAGTGCTGGGAAGGCCAAAAGATGGGGGTAGCGGGAGGTAGATAGAGCCGGCCTCCTATAGTCTACCCTCTGGCTCTCCAACAGTCACATTCCTCTCCCAAGCAAAACACACTCATCCTCTTTCCAAGATGCCCCCCCTAGGCTTCACACGACTAATGCATCAGCTATAAGTCCAGAGTCTTACCATGTGAATCAGGTCTGGGTGGGCTTCTTTACATACAGTTCCTCTCTGTATGTAGGTCTGTTAAACTAGGGACACGTGTCCTATCCCATAGGTCCTAACAGGTGGGGCAGACATATGATCACTACTATAGAGACCCCTGCTCTGGAGAAGAGAATGAGGGGCATTAGGGAGTCCCCAGTCCATAGCAATTCTGAAATTCAGCCAGGGAAATGTTGAAAGTTCCTGGATTCAGTTTCAAACCCTGAGAACAGTTTTCCATGTCTCTGGCTCTGCCCTCTGGCCTGACTCTGTCATCCTTCCTCTACCCAGGAAAGGTAGAAAATGTTTGCAACTAAGTAGTTGCCTCAGTCTGTCTCCTGCTGGTCTAAATGATACTGATCAATTGTTTCTTCAGCTGAGTGATAAGGACACAGGTGATCGTTGTAACTGCTCGTCATTTTTTTTTGATGTGTCTTTGATACGGCATAATACATGTTATAAAAAGAAAATTTCTTTGGTATATGAATAGACAGATTAATGGAAGAGAATTAAAGTCCAGAAATAACCTAAGTACATATGAAAATTTAGTGCATGATAAAGGTGACATTTCAAATGCTAGAAAAGTGATTGGCTTTTTAATAAATGATGTGGAGACAGATAACCATACCTCACACCATACACACCAATGCTCTCTAAATGAATTAGAAATATGCAAGTAAAAAAATGAAATTATACAAGTTCTAGAAGACAACATCAATGAAATTTTCGGTGGGGAAAGGCTTTTTCATTATGACTCCAAATCCAGTTGGCATGAGACACAAGATGAATAAAGCTGAACTCATCAAAATGGAAAAACAAACCTCTTTGTACACCAAAAAGTACCATATACATTCTTAAAAAGAAAACTCAGGGTCTGCCTGGGTGGCTCAGTCAATAAGTGTCTGCCTTTGGCCTGGGTCATGATCCCGGAGTCCTGGGATCGAACCCACATCAGTGGGAAGCCTGCTTCTCCCTCTCCCACTCCCCCTGCTTGTATTCCTTCTCTCAATGTCTCTTTCTTTCTGCCAGATAAATAAATAAAAATCTTAAAAAGAAAAGAAAAGAAAAAAAATCACACAACCTGGTAGAAAAATCTTTGCAAATATATTGAAGACACAGGGCCAATTTCTGTATTGTATTAAGACTTCTTTTTTCCCCAAGATTTTATTTATTTATTTGAAAGAGAGAGACGCAGGGGCAGGGAGTGTGGAGGGACAGAAGGAGAGAGAGAGAAAGAGAGAGAAGCAGACTCCCCACTGAGCAGGGAGCCCAATTCAGGGCTCGACCTTAGGACCCAGAGTTCATGACTTGAGCCGAAGGCAGATGCTTAACCAAATGAACCACCCAGGCTACCCCTGTATGAAGAATTCTTAAAGATTGAACCAAGACAGGTGGGGATGGCCACATTGGTTGTACTCTGTACTCTAGTTTTTCAGTCTCTTGGAATTCCCCCATAAGAGTATCCAGAGCAACTAGATAGAGAAACAGAGGGTGATGCATAACATTTACAATAATCCTAGGTCATAAGTTCTCAGAACTTCAGAATACAGGCAGATGGGACTAAACCATTAGCAGTGCGAAGACTTGTGCAAGGAAAAGCAGTGGAAATGAGGAGGCTTCTGATGGACCAAAGAAGAGGAAATGTGAAATGTAGCCCTGGGTTTTCACTATTGAGCACAGAGTGTGATTTGAACTCAGTAGGTGGAGCTGGGGGGTGGGGGGTGCCCAACTCAGCAGTGGCTGACTGCAGGCATCCCTGCTGAATGTGGAAGGCATAGAGCCTCCTAGACTTTGTTAACTTGCAAAATGGATCCCCTAGCATTTTCTCCCAGGGCAGGCTGTTGAGAGTGGAAAAACTATTTTGCAGAAAAAGGACAACTGAGCAAAGGAAAGAGTGTCTAGATGCCCCTGGGGAAGGGCCGTGCAGCCAGGACATCTCAGAGGCTGAGCTGCTGTGTTTTTGAACCTTTCCCAGAAGTAACAGCCAAGAGGGTTCTGTGGATGAGGAAAGCATGTGAGCTGTGATTCCCCTTGAATGGCCATGAGAGCCGCATCACACAGAAACGGACAATATAAAAGGGCTGAGGGAAAATCCTAGCAGAGTTCTTTATGAAAAATGGAGGGACTAAGATCACAACCCATTGGAAAAAGTGGGCCAAAGATTTGAGCAGACAAGAAAATGTTCAAGTAGACACATAAGAAAACACACTTACTTTGTACCTGTGAAAAATAGGACACTGCGGTTCTGTCCCTCAAGTACCAGGCTGATAGAAACCCTAAAGTCCAAGGACAGGCTGTGTGTGTGGCTGGGGGGCAGCGGATGCTTCCTCACACTTCTGGGGTGAGCAACAAGGGACAGCGCCATGGAAGGCCATGCTACTCAACAGAGCCAAACTATGTCTACATGCAGAACTGGGTTGAATGGTGCCTCCCCCAGTTGATGTCCACCCGGAACCTGTGAATGTGGCTTCATTTAAAAATGGGTCCTTGCAGTTGTAATTGAGGTGAGGTCACGCTGGAGTTGGGCCAGCCCTAAATCCAATATGGCTGATGTCCTAGTAAGAAGTGGAGAAGACACTCAGGCTCAGGGAGAAGTTCATGTGACAAAGGAGGCAGAGACTGGGTGAGGCTTCTGTAAGCCCAGGAAAGCCAAGGGTGGCCGGCAACACCGGCAGCTTCAAGAGGGCAAGGAAAGATCTTTCCCCAGGATCATCCTAGAGAGTGCAGTCTTGCCAACATCTTAATTTTGGAATTCGAGTCTTCAGACCTGTGAGAGAATACATTTTCTGTTGTTTAAAACCACAGGGGCAGTAGTGATTTCTTAGGGGAGCCCTAGGCAGTGAGTACATAAATTCTCCAGCCAAACAAAACCTCTTGTAGGAATTTATCCTGAAGACCTGTATCCAGTGAAACAAAGAATTCTGTGCACAATCTTATTCATCAGGGGCTTTTTTTGGTAATTGAAAACAGTCTAAATGGTGATATGGAGAAGATTGGTGGAAAACCATGCCATGTCCTGTCACGGCTATGCAGCTCTAGGATGGAATGAGTACTGTTGTGAGCCCTAGGGGACTGACTCCAAAGATGGCCCATGGATTCCATCACTTCTTCCATGCACATGTGGCTAACCACATCAAGACTGGGGGCTGACCTTGTGTCTTGCTTTGCCCCATAGAGCACAGAAGAAGAGAATTGTGCCAGTTCTTGAAGGGGACTAACACCTTCTTCCTCCTTTCTTGAATATCCTGCCAAAGATTGGTGGCAGATGTGGAATAAGGGCAGTGCATCCAACAATGTCTGGGGGTGTCAGGATCAAGGACATAGAAATCACAGTCTCTTTGGCAACTTGGACCCCTAGGGAAGGCAGGGAGCTCCCTTACTCTCTTGGCCGGGGACAGGGGCTATGGTGAGGGGCTTTTAAATTCAGCCATGTCCTTCATTCCCATTGTCTACCACCTTCAGTGACTTCTGATGGGAACTTTGTCCCCAGGAAGCCATCCACAGGCAGGGAGAGTTTGGTTCCTCGAAGAATGGACGTTTCATTATGGGGTTTTCATGTGAACATTTTTAAGGACAGTTCCGCATTTGGAGGGCTTTGGTTAGGATGGGTGACTCTGCAGCTCTTATCATTTTGGGGTTCTTATAAGATGGTTTCTCTGACTTGTTCAGCTGGGGCCTGTGTCTTCGCTGCCACTGTTCTGCATGGTTCGCTCTGCCTGGAGACTGTGGTGGGCATCCCTGCTCACAGCCCTCCGACCTGCAAGGTCCGGATACAACATTCGGGTCTCCCTCCCCAGAGTCCTGGAAACTTTCCAGAGGATCTGAATTCTCTGAAGAGTTCAATCACTGGTGGTACAATGCGGGGCTGATAGTAGACCATTGCCCCATTTGCCCAAAGGAAAAGGAAACTGTTCATATTTTTTTTAAGATTTTATTTATTTATTTCAGAGAGAGAGCATGAGAGGGGAGAAGGTCAGAGGGAGAAGCAGACTCCCCATGGAGCTGGGAGTCCGATGCGGGACTCGATCCCGGGACTCCGGGATCATGACCTGAGCTGAAGGCAGTTGCTTAACCAACTGAGCCACCCAGGCACCCCCTGTTCGTATTTTTACAAATGTCATCACATCCTTTTGAGCTACTATGTTTTGTGCTCACCAGTGTTAGCTCGAAAATGCTGAAAATCACCAGAAGACCTTGGTGGTAAATGACCTCCCTGATTTTCCTAGCAATTCTTGTAGCTGCCCGGGGGATGTGCCAGGTCCCACCTAATGCCCGTATACCATTCAACAGAATGGGGTTCAGATGTTAATTATGGAATTAGACAAATATACAGTTATTCACAGCAAATGGCAGCATGCATACAATCATAGGATTATGATTTTGCTGTTTGACCAAATGCCTATTTAGTTGAAGAATTTAAATGTGGGTGCTCCTGCCCCAGCATCCTATACTCAAAAGCGATGTCTGTAGCAGGTGGTATAATAAGGAATTTGGTTGACCTTTTTCCCCAGTTCCTGGGAGTAGCCTCCAAACCTTTGGAATTTCTGGAAGGATGGGAGTATCTTTGCAATTCCTGGTGGGCCCTTGGACCACACCTGCTAGTCTATGTCAGGGAGGTGACTCATGGTGGGGGGGTACATATTTTATGCTGATGTGCAGTATAAAAGTCTGATGGTTGGTTGGATTTTTTTGCAATGCAAGTGCCTGACCTGGGCACTGATTGCCTCCAGAGTCCACATCTAGAGGGCTACCCCTAGTGAACACACCGCCGGCCAAACCCTTGGATCAAGAACCGGCCACGTCCTCACACCAAGTTTCTTTTGTTTTAGAAATCTTGCTTGAATTCAGTAACTGACCATTTGGAACACTTGCCTTTTCTCTTCCTGTGCTTTAAATGCCTGCTCTTACATTTTAAACTTACCAGTACTGAGTCCCTAAAACCCTAGGTCCCCACCCTTAACCCCCAGAAGCGCAGAACCCCCTCTTCCTCTACCTGTGACCTTGCTGTGTTACCCTAAGTGTGCTTTGTAATTTCCAGGCCTTGGAAGTGATGAGCTGAAAGCAGATGCTCAACCAAGTGAGGCATCCAGGTGCCCCCAGGTCAGTACGTTTCCAGGGATAGCAGGACAAGGTGGGCAAAGCCGAGCTGACTCAGGATGTCAACTGGCCGGCCACAAAGACTGACCATGTGATTAGAGAGCTGGGGCTTTGGGCCACCTGTCACTCCCACATCTGGGGGGACAGTTCAGAGCTGGATGTGGCAATGAGTCCCACAGGTGATGATTCAATCGATTATATCTCTGCAAAGAAACCTCAAAAAAACCCCTGGAAACTGAAGCTCCTGCGGGTTTCCTGGGTTGCTAATACTCCAGACACAGAGTCATGCATCAATGACAGGAGGGCCCTGCCTCCCTCAGGACATGGAAGCTTCCAGATGGAGCTGTCCTTGACCCCAGATCTTTTCTCTGGGTCTCTTTGACTGGTTCTGATGTGTTTCCTTTTGCTGTCATAAAACTGTCACAGTAAGTATAGCACTTTCCTGAGTCCTGTGAGTCATTCTAGTGAGTTCCTGGACTTGAGGGGGGCTGTGAGACCCCTGCATTTGTAACCAGATGGTCCGAGTGAGGGTGATCCTATGGACTCTAAACTTGCAGCTGGGGGCTGAGTCTTTCCAGTCTGGGCAGTTGGGAAAGGCAGGATGTAGGCCCCGGAGGACCACGGGGGTCGGGAGGAGGCTGGGCCCATGGGACAAGCTCAGATGTCCTACTCCAACCTCCACATCGCACTGGGTACCGGGAGAGGCCTGTGCTTTGGGCAGGGGTCTGTGTGGCTGCCCCAGGAGCCTGGCCCCTTCCCTGCCCTGGCAGTTGCCCCAGTGACCTCATGGATTGGTGCAGGAGAGAAAGCATCATTGGGCAGCCCAGGCTCCAGCAGGCTGAAGGCATCTTTGCAGGGTCTCTGCTCCCAGACCCGATGCCATCCAACCATGGTCAAGGCTGAGTTCCAGACACAACCAGAAAGGGGCCCTGACTCTCCCCAGGTGCGTGCAGGCTGCTGCTCTGTGTGGTGGCTGCCCCAGCCCTGCTGGGAGGCCCAGTCACCTGGTGTTCAAGTTGGGTCTGCATGTGTTTGTGGGCATCAACCAGGCCAACAATGCCAGATTGCTGCACCAGAAGCCATCAGGACAGAATAAAACCGGGGTTAGGGTGTAGACTGCCATAGAAAAGCCAAGTCCAAGAGGAGAGCTGGTGGAGGAAGCAGGGGATAAATAGCACCTCTCGGACCATCGGGGGCTGGATGTCAGAAAGCTGGGCAGGTGTGAACGGAGGGACCGAGCGCCAGGGAAATTGCCTATGGAGACAGCCCGGAGTTCGGGCCAGTGGGGGACAGAGATGGCTGAGCACCCCAGTGTGAGTCAGACTGCAGGCTGACTCGGGGCTGCTCCAGTGTGTCCTGCTCCTACGCCTGCCCCAGCTCTGTGCCCATTGTTCGCTGTGAAATGCTCTAGGCCATGGGTCCTATTGTTTCCATTTAAGGAGGACATCAAAGCCCAGATGGGTTGTACCACTTCTCCAGAGCCACACAGCCTGTTCTCTGTAGAGGTGGGGTGTTTTCCCAGTAGAGCTGGGTTTTTCTTTTTTGATTGTTTTAATCTTTAAAATATTTCTTTTATTATAGTAAATTATATATATATATTTATGTGCACACATATAAAATTTGCCATTTTAAAGTGTACTATTCAGTGGCATTAAGCACATCCCCAGTGTCGTGGACCCATAACCATGAACCATTTCTACTTTCTCATCACCCCAAACAGAAACTCTACCTATTAAGCGGTAACTCCCACTCCCCTGTCTCCCCAGCCCCAGGCAACCTCTGATCTGCTGTCAGGTTAGCTGGAGGAGCCACCAGAGGTGGGTCTGCATGCACACAGAGAGCTCACTCCCGCTGGGGTGAGGAGCAGAGGGTGAGGGATGGGTGTTTGGGCTGAATGGCCCTCCGCAACACTTTCCCAAGAAGGTACCACATTATGGCCTCAGAGGGGAACTTGGGAAGAAAAAGACAAGGGTTCATTTTCCCAGATAACATTTTATAATCACGCTTCTCACGAAATTTCTGTATCAGTTGGGACTCTATGTTACATATGCCAGAAATCAACCGAGAGGAGTCGAAGGACACAGGTCATGGAGAAGTCTAGAGAGGGGCCAGTACCAGGCAGGCATTCTGGGCGGGATCATAGGATGTCATTGGAGCCTGGCTGTTCCATTTCCTGTGGGTGGGTCCCCTTGGAGGCAGTCCCCTCCCCATGCACCTTTGGGACTATAACTGTTCTCTCAGGTTCAAGTGCAATGGGATGGAGACCTCCAGGACCAGTGCTCACCAACAGACCAGCCACTGTGCAGGTGACATGCAGGCTGAGATACTGATTGGCTTAGGCCCTGGGTCCCCAGATGCCCCTGCCAGAGCCCAAGGACTTGGAGGCAGGGTGGGGTGGTTTCCCAACTGCGCAGACTCATCAGGAATAGGATGAGTGGTGCCAGGTATCAAAGCCAATAGATAAGCCATAGATAATGGTCCACATCCACTGAGTCCAACCTCTTGGAAAGTTATTGCATGTAAAGTACTTAGGACAATGCCTGGCACCCGGCGTGTTCTCAGTAAATGTTCACTGCCGTTGTTGCTTTTCACCAAACACTATTCCCAGCAACTACCTTGCACAGTATTTAATCCTCACAAAGCCCCATCAGGTGGGTGTTAGATTTTTTTCATTTTAAAGATAAGAACACCAAGGCTCAGAGAGGTTATGCAACTTGGTTATGTCACACAGCTGGTGAGAGATGGAGCCAAGACACAACCCCTGGTAGTCCTAGTCCAGAGGAGCATGTGTGGGGGACTACCCTCCAGTGTGGCCCGAGGGGGGCTGGTTCCATACACAGGGGTCATGAGACAACCGCAGAAGGTGAGTGTTTTAAAAGCATCCCCTAGTAGTATAAATCAGATTGTCCCAAGAGCTGATTTTTACTCTGGTTTTATTCTGGAAGCCCTAAGCTATGTTAATGTTTTCATATATAATTCTGAAACCCCAAGAGCAATCGAGGATGCCTCCTCAGTGCCCTAGCAGCCAGAAAGAGTTAATGTAGCTTCTAGAGCTTTGCAACTTATGATAGGATGAAATTTACACACTGGGAAAGTATAATTCATGGAATAATGGGAATCTGGATTAATTCCCAAATAAAGCTGTTATCATAAGAATTTATGAACAGAGGAATAAAAGACATTTAGCAGAACCTCCAGAGGCAGATATTAGACATGAAAATCAAACTTTGCAGGGCTTTAAATGTTATTTATCACATCTTTCTTCCTTTTGTGATTCGGTGCCTGGATCCCCAAGCCTGTGACCATTTTGTTGTAAGTGGATGGGATCACCAGTGGCTGCTCTCATGTGGAGGTAAGAAGGACAGGGAAAGATGGATGGGGTGGGGGTGAGAGGCAAATGTGCTCCCTGCCTGTGAACACTAAACACAGGAGGTAGACCATATGTGCGGCTCCAGTTCAGTGCCTAAAGCCTTTTCTAGAAGCTTACCATCAGGACTTTCCCGTTAGATCAGTCCAGGGGCAATTGGGAAATCAAATGAGGGTCTCCCTTTTGCTCCTTCTTTTCCTAGGAAGAGCTCAGGACTCATGGGGCTTTCCTGGTATGAATCAGAAGATGAGATGCCAGCTTTGCCTCTTTTCCCCAGTGGTCCTGCTTAGCTCCTAGAAGTCTCCTTGGAAGAGGGGAGCTGCTCCCTGTCTGCTTGGAAACCAAAGCAACTGGCTCAGCAGGGGTTAGCCTGTGCCTTGTGCCTTTGCATGGCATTTCTGAGAGACCAGTGAAAATGGGGAATTTAGGTCCCCAGATTTGGTGTTATTGGCTCTTCTGTGATGGGGCTACCTCCGCTAGAGGTAATTCAAAGTTCTTGATCCAAGATGGGTCTTTGATCAAGATCCAAAGTTCTTGATCCTCATATAGACTCAGCAGCTTTCCTCCCTGATGTGAGCCAGGTTAGCTGGAGCAGAGGGTGTCCTTCAAAGGAGCTCAGCCTTGACCAGCACCCAAGGGTCTCACACTGTCCTCTACCTGCTGTTCATGATCTGCAGATCATTCATACCGTCACCACCCACACCGAGTTTTCTGGCAAATCTCCTACATCATGCAGAGCCTTTTAAAAATCATAACCAGGGATCTGCTAAGCTCACTGTTTTGCCCTGATCTTTACTCTAGCACCAATTGCACGAAAACAAGACCCTCTACCTCTGTGGCCCAGAGTCCCCTATTTTGCAGGACGGGAGGGTGGGCTGATGGGGGCAGACCTCATGTTGGGTGGGAACTGCTGGGGATGAACGGGAACATGATGGAGCTTTGGGACGATGGCCGGAGAGACATGGAGTGAAAGATTGAGAAAGAGCACATCTGCCTTCTATAGAGCGGTGACTGGGTGGGATGGGCTGGCTCACTGACATTCCAGAGAGCTGGGCTGGAGTGATAATTCTCAGGACTAAGAACCAGAAGGCTTGGGGCCCATGTGAACCCCAGGCAGAATGCCCAGCCCCCCAGAAGGACCACCTGCTCTCTAGACATGGCGACCTGTTCTCAGATGACAACCAGCAAGAGAATGGGGACATCACTCCTACCAGGGGCACCTAGGTGGCTCAGTCTGTTAAGTGTCTGCCTCTTGATCTCAGCTCAGGTCTTGATCTCAGGGTCATGGGCTGGAGCCCTGTGCATTCTGGATGTGGAGCCGACTTAAACAAATGAATAAATAAGGCCTGTGGTGCAGCAGGGCCAGTGGGCACTGTGGAGGGCGGTATTCTCAAGTGTGGAGTGTCCTAGCATACAGCAAACCAGGGCGGGACCTCTGGGCTCCAGGCCAGCCAACTAATTGACGGTCGGTCTTAATTCTAGAAGTGGGATGAGCCTCCTGGTTGGGTCTGAGGTGGTTCTGAGCCATCAGTACAGGGAAGGTTAGGGGCACCTGTGCCAGCAGGGCGGGGAGGGCCAGCGGGGGCCCCAGGGCCCGTGCCTGGGGATAACAGGTACTTTGTGTTCTTGGGGGTAATGCAGAGATAGACCACAAGGTGGCGGTCACCACAAAAGGATTCTAGGCCCACGCACCTTTTCGTGGGGATTTCATCTGTTCATTAACTTGCGTATTTTCAACAACATGAACAAAAGAAATCTGAGACCTGCCTGGGCATTCCTTCCTTCTTCTTTTCCAATATTTCCAGCTGGATTGGGCAGCATAATCCTACGTGATCCCACAGTCTAGTCCAGGACAGCAGGAGCAGACCCTTGAATACCCCAGAGAAAAAAATCTCTGTCGTCACTGCTGACCCTAGGGAGGTGGCCAGTGCCCAGCCAGAGGCGATCTCCCAGACCCCTAAACTGTTTTTCCCCCAGATCCCCGAGAGAGGGGCAATGTTGGGGAGTCTGGCAGGGCCACCTTTGGGATACGATTTCACGGTTTCGGCCTAACCAGAAATTCCAGGAGTTTGATTTTATGCAAAATTTTTCTGTTTCTACAAACGTGGATATTTTTGCTTTTTTGTCCCACCCCAGCCTCCCTATTTCTCATGTTCCCCATGCACTACATCATGCTCTTTCCTTCAGTTCCCAGGACATGTGCTCTTCTGAGCACCGAGCTTTGCCCTGGGATTCGGGATGAGGCCGAGAGGAGGGACAGGGCACCGGGAAGGAGTCCAGGCTTTGGAAGTCAGGAAACAAGCATTTTTGTATCCTCCTGGAAAGTCACAGGAAGAGCAAATTATTACAAATGTTTTCCTCTTATTGAAACTTTCGATGTATTGGTGTGTGAGTGTGTATATACATAAATGTTCATTTCCAGTGCTACCTGAAATATCCGCACGGAATTCTGCCTGCCTCTTAATGCCGCAGGGAGCCTGCTTGGCATCCTGTGTAAGGTCCAGACTGCTCGTTCCAACCAGCCATTGTGAAGCCACTTTCTGGGAGCTTTTGTCCCAGGGCTGCAACCAGAATGTGGGGTTGACCAGAGGACTCAGCCCCATGTCTTCCCAGGATGCACCTGCCTTGCTTCCTCATTGGCGGATAACCAGCCACAGGGAATATGGCTTCGGAGCAAGTGTTTAGTAGACGAGAAGCCAGAGTTGAAGAAATCCATGGTTAGAAAAGTGTCTTGAGGGGCGCCTGGGTGGCTCAGTGGGTTGAGCCTCTGCCTTTGGCTCAGGTCATGATCTCAGGGTCCTGGGGTCGAGCCCCGCATCAGGCTCTCTGCTCAGCGGGGAGCCTGCTTTCCCCTCTCTCGCTCTGCCTGCCTCTCTGCCTACTTATGATCTCTGTCTGTCAAATGAATAAATAAAATCTTAAAAAATATTAAAAAAAAAAAAGAAAGAAAGAAAAGTGTCTTGAAGTTCACCTGAAAGGGAAAAAAAACCATGGGAACTTCTATAAAAAGAATTCTTTTAGCAGTGATCTGCTGAAGTGAACATGATGTGCATCTTGGTGGATAGATATATAATTGTCTGCAGATAGATACATAACTGATAGGTTTGCAAGAATGAGCTTGCTGCCTCTGCTACACAGAAAACATTGACAAATACCCAGTGGCACAGAATAATGTTCTGAGATGAAAACTGCTGGTGGAAATTAGTACAGTCAAACTGTAATGACATGTTTTATGAAAGTTTCACCGCTGGCTATCTCTGCGTGGTGGTGGGAGTACAGATAATTTATGATTTTATTCTTGTATTTTTAAAAAATAAATTTCCTTTATTCTGTATTTTTAAAGTATTTTTCTTTTCTTTGTTGTCTGATTTCATTTGAGATCCATTCATTAACATATACTGTATCATTAGTTTCAGAGGTAGACTTCAGTAATTCGTCAGTTGCATATGACACCCAGTGCTCATTACCTCACATGTCCTCCTTAATGCCCATCCCCTGGTTACCCCATCCTCCCACCCCTGTTCCCTCCAGCAGCCCTCAGTTTATTTCCTCGAGTTAAGAGTCTCTTATGGTTTGTCTCCCTCTCTGGTTTCATCTTATTCTATTTTCCCTCCTTCCCCTATGCTCCTCTGTTTTGCTTCTTACATTCCACATATGAGTGAAACCATATGGTAATTCTCTCTCTCTCTGACTGACTTATTTTACTCAGCATAATCCCCTCAGGTTCTATCCACGTCATTGCAAATGGTAAGATTTCAGCTTTTTTTATGGCTGAGTAATATTCTGTCGTATACATGAACCACACCTTCTTTATCCATTCATCTGTCGATGGGCACCCTGGGTCCTTCCATAGTTGGGCTATTGTGGATGTTGCTGCTATAACATAGGGTACATGTGCCCCAACTATTTTTCAAAAGCGCCAGCTAGGGACGAGCCTCTCAGAATGTGTCAAGGTAGCTGTTTCTCATCGTGGTGTAGCAGGGTCAGCGCTGCTGGGCGAGGGCCCTCTCTTCATGTACTGCAGCTTTGACTATGTGCACAGAGACAAGGAGGCCTCACCTTTCCCACCCTGAACTGGGGGTGGCATCTGCCCCTCTGTCCTTGCTCTAGGCCATGGGCATGGGCAGAGTTGTGAGCATCTCCCTGAGTGGAACTGAAAAGTGGCAGGAACCCAGAGGCCTGACTCCCTCCCCGAGTTGACAGCTCACCAGGCTGCTCTTCACGGGGATTGGACATGGCTTCCTATGATCTCCCTTAGGGTTTGCTGGGCTGTACTTCCAGGCAGGCTTGCCATAACTCCTTCTGTGCACCCCACCTCTAGGAGTCCCTTCCCTCTGTGGGCTAGCAGTATGGAAGGCACGCGGTTCTTCCCAGTTCTACTCCATGGTCTGGCACAGGTGCATCTGGCCTCCCCGCGGCTGCTGCTGAGGAGGCTGTGTCCTCGAACCCACAACACGTAGGTGCTACGTAGACCCCTTGGACCGCCACCCCAAGGACCACCTCCCTCTCCTGTCATGTGACACAATGTGCTTCTATAAGCAACGACCCCTGGGGACGCCTGGGTGGCTCAGTTGGTTAAGCGGCTGCCTTCGGCTCAGGTCATGATCCTGGCGTCCTGGGATCGAGTCCCACATCAGGTTCCTTGCTCGGCAGGGAGCCTGCTTCTCCCTCTACCTCTGCCTGCCACTCTGTCTGCCTGTGCTCACTCTCTCTCTCTCTCTCTCTCTAACAAATAAATAAATAAAATCTTAAAAAAAAAAAAAAGCAACAACCCCTGATCTGTTGGTTCCTGTTTCTGGTTCTAATAAGATCTCCTTGCCAATTATCTGGATTTTTAGAAAATAAATTATTTCATCTTTAAGGTTTTAGGCCCCTTTCTCTCCTGATGTAATGGGGCGAACTGGGCAGGAAGCCAGACCCGCTGGCCATGTTCACGTCATCCCATGCCACAGCAGCCAGCAACACGTGCCCAGGCTCAGACGAGAACAGCCAGTGTCTTCCCCTGTGACTGTGCTGCTTAATGAGATGGACATAGTATGGCTCTGTTAGAGGCCTTGCCTCACTCTGACCGGCTTTTGAGCTCTATCTGGTGCACAAACTTCACATAGGGCGGCACTATCCCTGAGAGTCGGGATCGGTGGTGATAAGTGCGCCCTCCCCAACAGCCATGGGGAGCAAGCTATCCGAACCTGGTGAGGAGAGGCTCTCGCCACATTTATTCTGAAACATTACCTAATGTTGGCCGGCAGCTGTCTTCTGGCTAAGCCTGGAGGAAACTTTCATAACTTACTATTTCAGGGCTGGAGTTACGGGGTAAGGACATTTCTTGGCTATATTAGCTGTATCCATTACCAGAAGGAAAACAGTGTGGCTTGCAGACGTGCACAATGGTAGACTCACACAGTCTGCAGGACAGGGCATGACACAGACACGGTCCTAGCGGCTGCCAAAGAGAATCAACCTCGGTGACCGTGGCAAGGGTATTGGGAGCCCTCCTTACCTCAAGATGCTGGTTATTGATGGCTGGGCGAGGCCTGGGAATTTGGGGGCTTCAATCAAATTGCTCCATAATGAGGGAGGTGCCTTCCCTGTCTGCAGAGTGTGTGTGTGAGTGAGTGAGTGTGCGCACACACACTCAGGAACAAGGGCCAGGTCAGCCCAGCCAGCTGGAAGACCTATTGCTAATCAGCTTTGTCCATACTTGTTCTGCTGCAGGAACATATGAGAGAACTTGCACTCCTCCCAAATCCTGAGGGATCCAGAGGGCAATGGTGTCCTTCTCCCATTCCTTCCTGGTCTGTTTGCTGGTTCCCACCCCAGTAAGGTGGAGGCGTCTAAGCTCGCTCTCCCTCATCCTTCAAAATGATGCTTTGCACGGTGAGTTCTGATTGAATTTTGAGGCTGAGCATATGTTTGTATCTAATTGGTTTCAGACTTAAATCAGGGACATGACTCATTATCAGGAATTCTTGAGTGCAGACCCACAGTCCCCTGCCCCAGTCGTGGGCTTCCTTTTCCAACATCTGCAGGAATCCCTTTGCCTTGATCTTGCCTATGAAGTATTTTGAAGGTTCTGATGTATTAAATCTTTAATTCCCTCCCTCTCAAATCCCCATTCCCTCTTGTAGTGAACCCTCAGTCTTTTGCAAAATTCATTTTCTTTCATGGGTGTTACCCCATGGGCCAAGGGCACTGCCAGAGCCCGTGTTAGCATTCATCATGATATGTGCCAGTGACTTCCCTGTTTGCTCTTAGATGTGGTGCCAGACTTACAAATAAACATGCAGGAGGCCCAGTTAAATTTGAATTTCAGATAAGCAATGCATACATTTTTGCGTAACTATGAACCAAAAATTGCATGAGGTATGGTTGTACTAAAAATTTATTCGTTGTTCATCTGAAATTCAAATTGGACTGGGCATCTGTATTTAATTCAGCAGCCACATCTGTAGATCCGTTCCCTGTCCTTCCCCTGCTCTGCTCCACCTCACCGGCCCCATCTCCCTGCCCTCCAGAGTCTGTGTAGGTTGGGTGAACAGGAGGACAGAAAGAACCAAACTACAGGTCCCCTGTCTTCTTCTGGATGAGTTTCTGGCCACAGCTGAGCTTTCCCATGGCCCCATCTCTGGTCAGAAATGCCTGCTGTAGTCCCCCCCCGCAAGGGGCACGGTCCTGGACTGCTGTGAGTCCTTTCCTTGTGACCTTCTGGTCCCGAGGAAGGCAGCAGCTGCCCTCTCTGCTAATCTCCACGTTGTCTGCCACCCCTGCTTAGATAATCTGCTTTCCCAGTCACTGTTTAAACAATTTCCTGGCACTATACTTCCTCTGTTTGAAAGATCTGGAGTGTTTTCTATTTTCCTGATGAGACCTTGATGGAGAAGCGTCTTTGCTATTCACTCTTGGAGTTTCTCCTAAGCCCCCGCCCCTCTTCCTTCGGTCTTCACGATTTCCTTCTCCCCTCATCTCTTCTCACCTGCTTTTTCCAGTACAGACGGTCCGTTGTAAGCCGTAGCACCTGTGATACCACGAGGATTAAAGTGCCCCACTTACTTTGGTGTAAAAATGGAACTAGCACCCGGGCTATCTGTAAGATAACATCCTTGTCACTCACCCGCACTCTGGTCTGTTATCAGAAGAACACAGTTGCAGTTCTCAAGGAGGGAAGAGGCCGGAATGAGAACTAGCCCACTAAAGCCTGTTCGCACCAAGGGATGAGCACCTGCTAAGTTTGCCATGAAAGAGAAGAAAGGCTGAGATTTCCTGCTGCAGAGCAATGAAAGAGAACTTCCTAACTTCCCAACTTAGGTTTCTATTTCGTTCCCCATAGCTGTGCCCTGAGGTCTGGCCTCACTCATCCATCACTACAAAACAAAATCACGTTTTCAACAAATAATGAGATGTCAGCATCACAAGCGATCCTGAAGAGTTTAATCACCGTGAAGTGGTCTCTTCAAATGATTTCCAGGTTATATCGACAGGTGTCAAAGGGAGCTGACGCTTGGGCCTTGTGATGGGCAGTGTGGTCTCCTTGTCTTGCTGCCATTCAGCTGCCCAGTGTCCCCAGAGACCACCACCCCTTGGCCCCAGCTGGGCTCTGCTGTGGATGTGGACACAGCCTCCTCCATGGTCTGCTTCAGCTGTGCAGCAAAATTGTCCTTCATCTTCCAAAGCAAAGCAGAGATCATGTGGTGATTTTTAATAATAAGGACTTGTGGAAATTTGGGGGATAATGGCAAAGAAAAATATTACAAGAGATGCTTAGACTAGCTCCCAATGTTACCACATGCAGAGCCCACCAGGGGGGCTCCCTCTGCCTTCGAGGTCAAGCCAGCCTGGCTGAAGCTTCCACAGAGAATGCTGCACTCCTCTGCTAGTCCCACCTCTGCCTCTTCACAGCTGGCAGTGGGCAAACCCACTTTGGGGCTCTGTCCTTCACCAGCAAGATAATCATGCATTCGTCCTCCATTGACACATATATCAGGGTAGTAGCTAATTAAAAATAAGTAATATTATGTAATGGACGTCAAGCAAATCCTATTCCTTTTCATAGTCCTGAGGATGAGCCTACACATTTTCCTAAGTCTTTGAGCTTCTGGATTCCTGGTATCTCTGAATGGGAAAAGTGTGCCCTTGCACACACACAGCCATGCACACACATGTGCATACACATGCACATATAATCATCTCTCTAAAAGCATAAGACTGAACAATAATTTATGTGCATGCTTTATTCTACATGAATCCTGACAAAAGCCCTTTTTTCCGTAAGAAACACTTTGCAATGCACTCTTAGAACTGCTTATACTTTTGAAAACCTCACTGATATTCAGCCAGAACAATGATATCTTCAGAGCTCTATTATCTTAAATATTTCCTTTTTAGAAAAAGGCTTTCTTTTTCCCCCAGGAAGCTACCTCTGTGAGCTTTTTAATTATGCAAATGTGAGCAAAAAATAGTGAGCCCCAAAGGCAAATTCAAATATCTATTCTTGATAGCAGAAACTATGAATAACTTCAATGATAGGTGTACTAAATTATAGAATAATTTGATGCTATAGAAAAAATAGTTAATTGATAAATTAGCTAACCCTTAGATTTAAGGAATTCTGGTGCACTAACATTTTTACATGTTTGTTTCATATTTCCTATTTTTTTTAAGATTTTTATTTATTTATTTGACAGAGATCACAAGTAGGCAGAGAGGCAGGCAGAGAGAGAGAGGAGGAAGCAAGCTCCCTGCCGAGCAGAGAGCCCAATGTGAGGCTTGATCCCAGGACCCTGAGATCATAACCTGAGCCAAAGTCAGAGGCTTAACCCACTGAGCCACCCAGGCGCCCCTCATATTTCCTATTTTTTTAAAGAAAGATTTTATTTATTTGAGAAAGAGAGAGTGAGTGAGAGAGAAAGCACATGCAGAGGGAGAGGGGGAAGCAGGATCCCCAATAAGCAGGAAGCCCGACTCGGGACTTGATCCCAGGGCCCCAGGATCATGGCCTGAGCTGAAGAAGATGCTTAACCAACTGAGCCACCCAGGTGCCCCCATGTCTTCTAAAAATAAGACATGGTGGATAAAGTTCAACCCCCCCATTTTGCTTCCTCCTGGTCCTGTCTCCTAAGTTTCTCCTTACTCGGGCACCACCAGCCTCACACTGATTTGGGTTTTTCCTATTCATACCTTCATGTCTTCAGCATGTAAAATCAATGTATAGGAGATTCTCTCCCTCTTCCTCTGTTCCTCCCCCAGCTCTCACTCTTTCTCATTAAAAAAAAAAAATCCACATATATATACATATATATATTTTTTACATATATATACATATATATATTTGACAACTCTGTGTATTTTCTAACTATGCAAATGTTTCAGACAGACTATATTATTCTCCAAATTTAATTTTTTCGATCAATATAGTTTCAAGAATGATGGTAATGTGTAAAGTCTAATTAGTAGTCTAGTTAATTTCTTAACATGGAGATATTGCATTTCATCCAATGAACTTGCTCTGTCAAGGTAGCATAATAGGGATCAGATTTCCTTTCTGCCAGAAACAAACAAAAAGTAGACCCAGTATATGGAATGATGATTTACAAGACACTGACGTCAGGCAGTGGAGGATAGTGATCCTGTAGGATAGTAAATCAGTACCTGCCCATCATCCTGCCTTGAGAGAGTTTCCAGGCAGGCTATGGTATGGGGTGACAGGGGTGACCCAGCAGAGACTCTTGACTCCCTGAGTAAAGAAGACAGAGCTGAGAGTCCAGGAAGATCACAGTGGCTGGAGCTTACAGAATAGAATACCAGAGGGGAGAAAAGTCTGGAGGTATGCCAGCATCGCTTCCAAGGATTCAGCGCATGCACTTGGGAAAACTCCCAGTCCACAGAAGGAACCCATCAAAGGATGAGAGGTAACAGTGCTCTTTGTCTATATGGGAATTTTTCTTGGATTTGCACTAATGAGGGAATTATTGGATCATGGGATCATGAGTGAGTGCTATTCCCATTTTACTTGTATTACTAAGGTGCCCACAAAGTGCTCAGAGAATGAATTGTAAGGTTAAACTGCTGCTTTTCTAATGACTCTGGATGTTCTATTCTGTTGCACTAGTCTGTTTGTCCATCTTAGTCATGATATAGTGCTCTGTAAACTACATAGCTTTATAATAAACTTTAATATCTATAGACAACATCCTTGACATTTTTCTTTTTTTTTTTCTTATTCTTTTTTTTTTTAGTGAGGCCATGACAAAGAACCACAAAGTATGGGCTTAAACAACAGAAATTTACTTTCATGGACTGGGGGCCAGAAGCCCAAAATCAAGGTGTCGACAAGGGTGGCTTCCTCTGACGACTGTAGGGAAGGACCTGTCTCAGGCATCTCTCTTTGGCTTGCAGATGGCTCTGTTCTCCCTGTCTTCCTGTGTCTTCCTCTCTGTACATGTCTGGGTCCAATCTCCCCTTCTTATGAGGACACCAGTCAGATTGGATTGGGGCCCACTCCAAGGATCTCATTTTAACTTAATCATCTCTGTAAGAACCCTATCTCCAAATACAGCTGCATTCAGAGGTACTGGAGGTTAGGATTGCAACATGTGGGCTTTGAGGGGAGCACAATTCAACTCCAATACCCTGTCTCCTAACTCTTCATCAAAACAGAATTCTAGATTCAGTTTCTTGATTTCCACAAGGAAAAGCCCAGTGGGCCTTTGATGAGTTTGTGTTGGACTGACTTTGGGAGAAATGACATATTTGTGATGCTGAGCCTTCCCTTTCAAAAATATTATGAAATATGTAGTAATGTCTATAATATCTGTTATTTACTCAGGGTTTCTTTTATGCCCTCCAGTAGAGTTTAAATTTTACTCCTAATGGCTATACATCATCTCTTTTCCCTGGCTTACTGCCATTACCCCCACCCCGCCATGGAGTCCTTGCAGCCTTTACTGAGCCGGTATACAAGCCACCAGGTCCTGGGTGACTGTCTATGCAAGTCTCAAACCACTCACTACTCCAAATTCTATGCCAAGACCCTTAAGGTTTTCTTAAGCACACCATTCCATTACACACCTCCATACTTTTCCTCTATTCTTCTGAGTTAGACTCAGCCCAGGCAAAATCCCCTACAGGAATCCAACCTTGGCTCAGACCACTGATCACCCACAGAATGGGTTAGGTGGCCCTTCTCTTTGCCCTTCAAACCATACGACTGCAGTGCCACAGTTTTATAAGTGTCTCTAGGATAGAGGCATGTTCATGGAAACTCTTTGAGAGCTCGGGCTGTATCCATTTCAAATTTGGATGCCAGCAGATGGTGGCACAGTTTGGTATATAGGAAGTTATAATAAATATTGACGACATGCATGAATAAAATAAACCAGAAAGGCGATATATTAATTTTTCATAGGTGATTTTTCCTTTTTAGAGACTGCTAGCTAGGGGCCCTTCTTAGGATTAGTGGCCTTGGGACGTCAAAGGGTAAAGGGAACTTGGGGAGGTGAACATCAGTGTTCAGGGAAAATCAGGACAGCCATGAGAGCTGACAGCTCCTCTCCCTTCTTAACAGAGAACATCATTTTAGTAACCAGAACATTCATGTCCACCTTGTTTATTGCTCCTTGTTCTTGGGAAATGCTGGATAAACATAGTCAGGGTCTGCTGCCATCACAGGGTTTCCTTGGGAGTTGAAGACAGCCTTCATGACTGTGGGCACATTCTGAAACTGCACCCCTGAGATCACAGACAACCTCGGGGAAGGGAGCCATGGGCATTCCTATGAGGCCTGCACCTTACACATGGACCATCTCTCCACGTGAGCCTCAGAGCATTTTCTTGCTTCCCAAAGTCTTGGGCAAGGAAACGCCTCACTCTTGTCCTCGGGCACTGACTCTGCTTCACAGGAGTACTCGGTGTCTGTGCCCGAGCCTTTTCTCTGAAATTAGTGAGCCCACTGAGGGTTTCAAAACACCCCCAAGGCCACATGGTAAAGGTGACTCTTCAAATATGTTTTAAGTTCCTGGCTTTTGATGGCTTTTATCTTCTCAAAAGTAGTCAAAGCTTTCGACAGGACTGTGAGAACTGTTGAGGAAGTGTGAGAATGTGAGTGAGCTGGGGACACACTGGCAGGCTTCTCGCTGAGCACTTTTCTCTCTCCTGCCACCCATGCTGGGGCCTTTCTTCCCTCCACAGGTGTATGAATCCAATGGGCTGTTCAGCTCTCCATGTCCACGAGACATTCTCCTATCGACAAATGTGATGTTCACCACCCCCCCCCCCCCCTCCCTTTGGTCTTGTAGGACACCAGCCCCTACAGATTTGCCATTCTCATTTTGGGGAAAATAATGACAGGGGTTCACCATCCTCTTTGCCCTGCCTTTGCCCAACAGAGATGTCCCCCTTTGTCCTTGCTTGAAAGTTCACTGGGCTTAAATGTGATACTCAAGGGAGTTTCTTCCAGAGGGGGCAGAATATTCTAGAAAATCACCTTGCATTTTATTTGTGGTGGATTTCTGCTCTTTGCTTCTTTCCCCTCATCTGTGGTAGCAGTGTCCTTGCTTTCTTTTAGGAAGCTACCCTGTGCCTTATCCCTGACGTTTTGGTGGGGCTCCCAACCAAGGCTCCTTCAGGGTGATGAATGAGGATTGAGAAATGTCATTCCCCTTGTTTCAAAGAACTTCTCATCACCCTCCATAGTGTGGGTGCTTAGCCACCATTCATAATTTTAATCAGCCCATGCAAATATTTTAGGTATGGAGAACACTGATGGTTGTTAACCTCTTGTGGTAAACTTGAGCAATCTGACATCCTTGAGAATGTACTACTTCACCTAAGAGAAATGGCCAGATAATTGAACCTAACTCTTATGAACGAAACGTTAAACATTATAATCTTCCATGGGACTTTGAAACATAACAGATTCAACAGAACATAGAGGAAACACATCGAACTTAACTTTGCTTTTATGAGTCAGAATGGTCCTTCTACAAATCAGTCACTGCCATTGTTGTACTGTTATATTGTGCAGCAAAGTGTGCGGGCCAGAGAGCTTTGCTTGACATTCTTTGGAATGCTTTTATTTGTGCTTCCAAAACTTCTTTGTCTTTCCAGCAGCAATCGACCTTTCTTGTCACTGAGTATGTTTCCATTCTCGTAGCCTTGTGCATGCTGCTGGCTAATCAGGAATGTCTGAGTCAATGTGAGGGGAGAGGTGATGACGGTGAGGTGGGGAAGGCAGAGCACATGTGATCACTGAAACCTTGGGTCTTACTGCAGTGACTGAGTAAATGAAGGAGAGCATGGCAGAGAAAGGACAGATCTTCCTAGGCTCCTCAAGTTTCATTATACAAGTTATGCAAATTATGTACATGTTCATGGGCTAGGTTCTTTATAACATCATTCAGATACTGAACCTTGAAAAAAAAAAGGGCTGGGAGAACTGTCAGGGTGTCACACTGTCCAGTTTCTTTGGGAAAATGTATTGAGCCAAAATTCTTACTTTGATTATTTCTTTTAAGAAATAGGTTATTAGTGTTGGGTTTTTAAATATTTGGTTGGCTTACATCTTCTTGTAAAAGATCTAAACATACTCTAGGAAAAAGAAAGTGTGCAACTGTATGATGTCTAGTATTAGGGATGCTTATTTGATATTATTATAAAATAAACATTGGATTCTGGTGTGCCAAGGCCAGGCTTCCCTGCTGCCCCCTGCGTCCTGGTTTATGTTACTCCTATCTTTTCTAAGGAAGCGACACCCATTATCTCCTTCCCTGCCATTCAAGCTGCTTTTCTTTGACATCAAAGATTCCTCTGTGATTTCCTTTCCTGGCTCCGCTGCTAAGAGTGGAATATGTAGACTCAGCAGCAGTGAAATCTAAAGTCATTAAATATTATAAATTCCCCTTTGGACACATGCAGTGGTGTTTAACAAGCACTGCATTTCCTGTACAATTATGAAAGAAAGGGAAATTTTAAACATGACAAACTTCAAAGTAATAAGGTCATCCGATCGTAATCCAAATGTTTACATTTGCATGATTACAGGAGCAGAAAAGAAAGATCCAGGTAACGTTTTGAAGCAAAATTGAACAAATGGCATGTCATGTTAAAAATAAATACCTTAAGTCACGATTGTGTTATCAGACTAATTCTACTAACTACAACCTCAGTTAGATAAACAGAGATGGAAGCCTTCCACGTGTAGGTATTTGGAATATGTCCAACCACTTCTGTGATGTCCATTGGATAGTTGCAGATGGGCTCTAGGACTTAGGAAAACATGCCATCTGTTGTGGCATGGCCTAAGTACTCTTCTGGGTCAGCTCTTACTGAGCCTGATCATATTGACTTAATCATCTCCAGGGTCTGCTCTATCCAGACTTTCTTTTACAGACATATCCCAAAGTGGTTCTTTAATTGAAAAAGTAGAAATGAAGACAGTAATTAAAAGAAACTCAATTGATCCATAGATGACAACGTACGTGGAGTGATTTAATGAACCATCAACTTCTAAACAGAGAGTCTGGGTGGGATTCTTTCTGGGACCACTGGAAATGTCTAGCCCACCTTGGATCAAAGACTGGGGATTCTTCTTCTTGTTCCAGTTTCATTAATGAGACCAGCTGAACATGGATAGTGGGCTATTCCAAAGGGCTTTATGTACATTACCTCACTCCCTTTTTAATCCAGGTCAGGCCTTTGTGTTCTCTTTTTTTTTTAAGGTTTTATTTATTTATTTGATGGACAGAGATCACAAGTAGGCAGAGAGGCAGGCAGAGAGAGAGGGAAGCAGGTTCCCTGCTGAACACAGAGCCCGATGGGGGGCTCAATCCAAGGACTCTAGGATCATAACCTGAGCCGAAAGCAGAGGCTTTAACCCACAGAGCCACCCAGGCGCCCCAGGCCTCTGTTTTCTTATACTCCAAGGCCCCCTCTGATGCTTGGACTGTCCCCGGGTTGCAATTGTAAACAAACTTGTAGAATTAGTGGATTAATGCCTCTTTCCCCCAGTAGATAAGGAGCTCCATGCAGGCATGGATTTCTGTATGAAATTAGCAACTGAACATGAGTAGGCATGCCCTGATATTCTCCAATTCTTTAATTGGAAAATTAGAAATAAGGACACTAATTGGAAGCCACTAAATTGTACTACGGATGAACATGTAGACAGAGAGATGCACTGGACAAGCAGCTTAGAGGTGATTGATAGCACCAAGGCTAGTGCACAGTTGACATTCTTGCTTGGAACCGGGAGCCAGGCACTGTGCTTGGTACCTGTAAGAGGCGAGGCTCAGTACATTCCTATGAATGAGTGAATGCCAATATTCAACGCTACAGAGAATTAAGAGTTATTGTTCCAACTGTGTTTACAAGGAGACTTAGGGCCAAAGAGGATAGGATCTGTGATCAGGAGAGGATCCAGCACCAAAGCCAAGGCTGGAGGGCTGCAGAGTCCCATGGACTTGGGTGGTGTCTCCAACCACTTCCTCTGGTCTGACCCGTGTTGTCTTCTTCTTGGGTCTGGAGTCACCACTGCTGACTCAGGAACTCTACATGGTTAAAGCTGTGTTAAAGCAGCATCTCTCAAGCAAGGCAGCATTCTGTGGATAACCCTTGAGTGGACTTTCCATAACAAATGGGTGAACTCTAGAAAAATTTTTTAATTACATCATCTTTCAATGTGAATGAGAGAAATGTTACTGGAAAATAGAACTAAAACCATGTAACTGGAGCAAGAAGCTGGTTTTGCTCATGGATATTACTGCCTAGGTTGGAAATACATTGTTCAAACTTTCAAATGAGTCAAATTGGAGGGAAAACATTAAGTAATTAATGATAGCTGCTTTCTTGGACAAGGCAGACCACATAAAGTGTTAGAAATACTGTCTAATGTTACATAAGGTTCACCCTAGAAGCAAAACATTCTTTTTGATCTATCCCTCCCTCTTCTCAAGACTTCATCTACCCTACTTCAGGCCACATTGAAAGTCTTCTCATTCAGAGGGGGACACCCCTTTTGGAGCAGAAAAAAACACTGTTTTAGCTGTATGACAATAGGAAGGCTTATTTTTCTGCCCCATGGGGAAATCCCAAACTTGTCAGGGGAAGGGTTTGCTTTGAGAGGTGCCCTTTGCAAAACAGTCCCCCAAACAAAGCAACTTTCTGCTGTCATCTTTGCTTTCTTTGCTAAAAATTCCTGCTGCTTTGAAATGGGGGGGAAAAGGGAATTTCTTCCCCCGGAGTGGGGAAGTGCTATTCCTGTTTGTAGCAGAGTTGCGAGCCAGGTCTGGGAAGGGGCTCTTCGCATTATTATTAAAAATTAATAACTGTCTTAAGGGCAGGGACCATGTCTCATGAATATTGAAACCCTTTCCCTCAAGATATATGCAAATCATGTACTTTAGTACTCAAGAATGCTAACTGAATGAGAAATGAAAGAACAATTCTTCTACTATTTCCCCCCAAAGTAGCAAAATACCAATAAAACTCATGTTTTTAGGGCACCTTGGTGGCTCAGTGGGTTAAGCCTTTGCCTTCGGCTCAGGTAATGATCTCAGGGTCCTGGGATGGAGGCCTGCATTGGGCTCTCTGCTCAGCGGGGAGCCTGCTTCCTTCTCCCCTCCCCCTCTGTCTGTCTCTCTGCCTACTTGCGATCTCTCTCTGTCCAATAAATAAATAAAATCTTAAAAAAAATAAAACTCACGCTTTTACAGTAATGACGTATTCTTTAATGACTTGAAAACAGAGCTGATCTTCATCCAAAGACAGTACGAGCCTGCTTCTATGAACTTCCACCCAGGAATGTAAATTTTGGGAAATCAAGTGATATGAAATGATTTCTTCTGTAGGAAGCACGTGCTCAAGAAACACTTATTATTTTTGCTGAGCTGAATAGTGTCCCCTCAAAATCCAGGTCTGTGAAAGATGTGAGAACGTGACTGTCTTTGGAGATAAGGTGGTTGCTGAGGCCATCAAGCTGAGACGAGGTCATCCCAGAGGAGGGCGCGCCCTAAATCCACTTATTGAGAAGAGGGACATTCGGCACAAAGACATAGACACAGGGAAACTATATGGCAACAGAGGAAGAGATCGGAGTAACACGTCCAGAAGCCAAGGAGCCCCAAGCATTGCTCCCAAGCACCAAACTACTTGGTTAGGGAGCTTAAAAAGTAATTTTTGTGGAAATTTCCTAGCACTCTGCAAGTTCTCCATGAGCATGTTACAGTTTTGCTATCTGTATTAATGATACTTTATAAAAATGAGCACAGATGTGGAATGTTCCAGAAAACTCCCTTTTCCATGTTATTTTGAGGCCCACATTGACATTTATCCCCCCTTTCGTGCCCTGTGGTTTCATAAAATAAGTCTGATGTCTCCCAGCAGCATCCTAGGCTTGTCGTGGTCATAAGCTGGAGTCCTTTAGAGGCAAAACTTCTCTGTACCAACAATCATTCTCACGGATGAAGACTTCACTTTCCTGCTCTTGAACGAGTGAAAGCTTTGATGTGACATAACTTAAAAGAACTAGGGTTGCAGAGTGAGACTCTGATCGTGTGGATGTGGATGAGCAGGTGCATACTTGATATGAAGGCGATCTCACTGCACCAACCCGACATCAAGTCCTATCTTACTGACAGCACCGAGGTTTGCAAACGTGGCTGGGAGGGGAAAGCTTGCTGCAGAGGGACCAGGAGTGAGTCGTCATTAAATGATGTTAAATAGCAAAATTCAACTGAGTGCATTTTAAAGATCATATTGGCCTTGCTTGACAATTCTGAATTGGTCAGCAGCCCATCCAGCCAATAGAAAGAAACTCGGGAGAAGGGTACAAAGTGACTTGTAGAGGGATGGGACAGGGGAGTTGCTAGTGAAGAATGGATTATGTGTGGCAAGGTCACCTTCCCTAAGGGGACAGCAGAGGTCTGTCCAGTGGGCTTCATCACTAGCGCTGACCCAGTAATTCCAGGTTTAAGATTCCACTCCTGGGAGAGAATGAACTTGCATTTGGGTCAGGTTTTAAGTCTTGGTTCAGGGATGTGAACTTAGCCTAAGTGACTCCATCTGGGGCCTGTTGTGTGTGTCTTTCTCTCTTTTTAAACAATGGGACATACACACACACACACACACACACACGTTTATATATATATTTACTATTGCACTTTGGAATACACTTTTAAAATGATTGGCCTGTCAACATAATGGATTGGCAGTTAAAAATAACTAGGAAAATACATTTTAAAAAGTGTAAATTATGCCAATGATAACACGCTGGTGATTCAAACAGGGGTCCATCAAGCCGAGCAATAAAACAGACTCCAGCCAATGATATGCAAATGTGAAGCCACCAGCACATTTTTCTACTATTAAGCCCGGAACTAGCAATTCCATTTGAGCAAAATAACGCAATCAGTCATATCTAATGATACCATTGATTTGAATTTTGGTCCTTTGAAAGCATTGCTTTCCGCGTGTCCTTCATAAGTGACAGTTGCCAATGAAGAAGGGGCACTAACTCACTTTATGTTTGTACATGTTTAAGAGATGGTATAAGAGAATTCGTCCACCAGAGGAATCTATAAGAATTATTTTCTTTTTAAAGGAAATCACACAAATTTGAGTAGGATAGTCCTGATGGCGCTGTAGTCTTTTCTGCATTTTATTTTCAAATTTTGAAAATGACATTTGCAGTGTTGTCCTGTGATTATAAAGGAAACACGTATTTGTGGCAAAATGTAATGGTTACCTACAGAGAAGATAAAGGAAAATGAGAATCACTTATAAGTCTACTTCCCATACCATTTAATACCTATTCTTTAGGGGGGTTTCTATGAATATTTACTTTAATAAAGCAAAACTGATATGAAAACATAAAATTTATTTTACTGGCCACTTTTATCACTGAGGAGATGCTCATGACTGTTACAGGATATTAAAATAAGATTTTTCTACTTCAGAGTTTTTAGCAGAGACTGACTCAACCATGCCAAGAATCAATTTCCTAAAGCAAGGAGGGAAGAGGCCACTGCAGCGGGACGTGTGAGGTAATGAAGCATTTTTTTTCAGCATTATCCTTTGCCCCAAATCTATGGGAATCGAGACCAGTTAGAGGCTGGGGAGGGTGAGCTGGGTTCTCCTGTGGGGACCTGGTGCCATGTTGAGTGTCTCCCACTCCTGTGAGAGACAGGTGGGGCTGCTTCTCACACACCTGGAACCAAGTGAGCGGGGCTTCAAGTTCCCTTTCCTCTGGAACTTGGGGAGCACGACGTCTGACTCACAAAGGTGACTTCTCAAGGCCTGGAGGCCAAGGTGAGCGTGCCTGGGACCTTACTGGGCATGGAAGGGGTCTGGCCACTCCTTAAGAGCTTACTTTTTCTGCCTGTGTGTAGGTCTCTCTCTCTCTCTCACACACACACGTACACATACCATGGAATTGATAAAGAGGGAAGAAGGAAAACTAGCCGGGGAGTAAGGGAGGCGACAGGGGTGAGGTTTCCCATGGAGGAAGGTCCAATAAGCTCCCTTTTCTCAGAGGCCATCAACAAAACATTTATTGATCCAGGGTAACACCTGCCATGGGCTCTAAGCTGTAAGTGACAGACAAACTTCGGTCTGGTTTGTGGGATTAGCTTCAATTGTGAGAAACCTCAAAATGGGCCAGTCTTCTTGTTAAACAATACTGAACAAGCAGATACCTGAGGAGACTTTTCTGCACGCATCTGCATCTATTGCCTCCAGAGGAATTCTCTTGAGGTCTGGCCCCAGGGTCCTTTCCTCTCCATTAACACAAGTGCCTACACAATGTTATTTAAATTTCAAAAGTCTCACCTCATCCTTATTGGAGGCAGGGAACTAAAATTCAACTTGATGCTTCTGAATATCCCTTCGCATTTTTTTCTACCCATCTCTATATATTCCAAGGACTGTTTTTTCTTCTTCTTCTTCTTGTCTGAAAATAGGACAGAAGCGTGTAACTGCAAACATACAAAGACGCATGTGGCAGTTTTCATAATGTTATGTGTTCTCTGGGAGGATTAATCAGGGGAGCAGCTTTGGAAGCTGGCGGGTCTTATTCTTCACCTGTTCAAACAGAGGTTTTGGAAGCTGGGTGATGCTGCTAGCAGCCAACGGCGAAGCCTTAGCGGCCAGCCCGCTGAGTCAGCCCACGTCCTCGCTCTAGCTGGCACAGTCTCTCTTGCATCCCTGAGAGCTCCTGACACAGCAGCTGGCCAGTGCTCTGTGCTCAGTCAAGTGATTTTTAAAAGGTGTGATTAAAAATGTACACAGCGTCCAGGCATTTCCAAAGGTAAGAGTCATCCCGGGAAGGGACTTCTAATTTCCTGCAAGTCTGCCTTTTTGCTTTGTTTTGTCTTTTCAATTAACAGAGAATCAAGGGAGTTACTGAACTCAGAATTAAGTCAAAGATTAGAATTTCGAGAGTCTAACAGCCCTAGATGAGTTGATGAATCGTCTGCCATGTTTGGGGCTGGGAGAATGATTCTGATTTCTTGCTCAGAGCTCTGCTCTCCAATTTCTCAAGAATTCATAGAGGAGGAGGTCCATGGGGTCTCCAGGATCAAGGGGAGGGGTCTCCAGGATCAAGGGGAGGGGCCTCCATGCCTCAGGTGAGCCCCCTTGGGTTGATGTCCACAGAAGATATGTGAATCAGCTTTGCAAGTACAAGGAGGTCTTGTCTTGTCTGCTTCCTGAGAGGCTCCAGAACCAGGGCTATGGCTAGACTCATAGATATCTAGATGCTGGTTCCATTGCTTTTACCAGCTGTGTGACTCTGGGTAAATGATTTATGCTCCCCACTCAGTTTCCCCTTCTATAGGATGGGGACAACAATGCCAATTCATAAGCTTGCCTTGCTGATCAAGTAGGGGGCAGTCTTTGGCCCAAGGTGAGTCCTTAAAGGGACAGACAGGTTGCTGCTGAGGGTCACCATGGTGTACATATACCATCAAAGACAAATAATAAGGGAAATCCCAGCAGAGGAAAGCCCCGAAGGTTTTCAATCATCCTAGGTAAAAAAAATCCTATGGATTGTTTATGGAAAACTAAAGGCTAAGGGCCCACCCTGTGCTTCACTTTTCCTGGACTAGATTCTTATGTTGAATTTTACTGTGAATTACTCATTCTCTTATGACACAAGCCACTGCCAAATGCACATGACACCTTTATCCATCGCTAGTAACAACGGATCTTAGTCTTTAACGTTAAAAACTACCTTAACCTGGTGAGAAAGAAAGAGACACATTGCTGGTGGGTAACAGTGAAAAAAGGAAAAAAAAAACAAAGTAGCAATGAGAAAAAAGATCATGGAAAAGGAGGGGAAAGCTTGCCCAGATGATAAACACGGATATAAAGCCTTACAAGTGACCCGAGAGGCAGGGGTCTCAGAATCTCATTACTCAAGAGATTACTGAAAATTTATTAACAGAAATATTGGAGCAAGCCAGTGCAGTTAGAGGGAAAACAAATTTACTGTATTATAAGTACATCAAGACTGTAAATGAGCAATGCTTTGATTTGGATGGGACGCAAGTTCATTAGCTTTAAATGACCTTGGCAAACTTGAAAAATCACAATCAACTTTGAATAATTATTAAACGCCTAATTGCACAGGGTGCTGGATTCCTGACTTAAATAGGTCTAATTAGCAAATGAAGAGGAGCTGCCCACAGGAAAGATCTGGAATCTCCAGCCGGCACAGAGCTGTGGGCAGCAAAGGAGGGCGGGAGCATGGGGAACAAATGGGAATATGCTTGGAGAGCGGAGTGGAAGCTGGGTTGTGGGTCTCTCTGGAGTCTGTTTACCCTTGCTTGCTCTCAGTTGGGTTGCAATTCCAGGCCTTCCCTTCTTTTTTAGTGTTTTGTAATTTAAAAGAACAAAGGAAAGATCAAGGCTAAAGTTTGTTAGAAGTTTACTCTCTCTCTGGGTGGTCAATAGCCTTTATTTTCCTTATTTAATGGTGTCACCCAAGGACCATGTCTTTTGACTCTCTTAGGAAATAATCTTTCCTGTTAGAATTTAATTCTGTTTTAGATTCCTCTTGTGATAACCATAATGTTGCCATGATTTCTTTCTCCTCCTCCTCCTCTTCTCCCTCCTCCTCCTCCTCCTCCCTCTTCTCCCTCCTCCTCCTCCCTCTTCTTTCTCTTCCTCTTCTCCTTCTCTTTCTCCTTCTTCTTCTCCTTCTTCACCATGATTTATTTCTCATTAAACAGTACTATCTTACAAAATGGAATTAGTTTGAGATATTGGGACATTTTCTTGGAGGAAATTTCTATCTGTAAACATCACTGAATAAGGCAAGTCATTTCCAAAAGTGGGTCTGAGGACTGTCAAAGGTTTTTTGTACATATTTTCAGCAGAAGGTCATTTCTACTGTGACACCTGGGGACATTTTCCTTCCTTTATTTATTCCACAAATGTTTACTGCACACCTATTATGTCTCAGTGCTATGCTGGGAACTGAGCAGAGAGTATATAACACAGACTGAAGAATGTAGTAATGATCCTGAGAGAGTCTCCTTCATGAGGCAAAGAGGGATGTCTTCCTTGAGGATTTGAAATCCGGAATGGGCTTGCAGAAACAAGGTCCTATCCTGGTGGCCACAGTAAGGATGGGTGGAATTTTGGATAGAGGGAACAGCAGCACCCAGTGGCACAGTGGCTTGACCTGCATAGGGGGGTGCCCCATTGTTGGAGTGTCAGGTGACAGGGTGGGGCCCTGGGATGGACCGGGCAGGATAGGGGTGGACAGGTCAGATCCCTTAAGGAGCTGTCACAGGAGGGTGCGGGCAATGAGGAGTCAGAGAAGTATGTCAAGCAGAGGAGATTAGCAGTCTGGTTTTGTAAGGGGAATGGGAACAGGAAAAGCAGCATTCCGGATCCTGGGGGCAGGTTCAGGAATACGGATGGGGCGTTGATTGCAATAATAGTTCAGCCAATAAGATGGAGTCACTGGGTTAAGGTAGTCAGGGGAGTAGCGGGAAGGTCAGTCTTGCAAGACATACATGGGGTAGAGTCTTCAGACGTGGCTCCCCCTGTGAGCCCTTGGTTTCTAGATGCAGAAACTTGGTGCCTCCAGTCAAGACAGCAATCGGTGCAGATGGGGCTGGCCATAATTTAAATCTGTCCATTTTGAGATCCAGAGTCCTGTGGGGCATGGAGCTGGCAGCTGGATGAAGGCAGGTTCTCAGAGCGGAGGAAGAGTTTGGGTCCTCAGAATGCAGGTGGCAGTTAAGCCCTGGGGGCCAGGAAGAGAATATCCCCCGAGTGGTGGCCCCCAAGTGACAGATACAGACAATGGTGGTTAATCGCTTGCTCAGGTCATTCGACTAACACAATGGGGTGAGGTCTGGGTCCCCTAGGTCGCCTGATTCCATCACCTATGTTGATCTTCCATAGTCTTGCCTCCCGACACAAGGGAACTTACATCATTGCTTCAATTCCTCAAAAAAGCTACATTTGCGGGATTTAATTTGTTCTCGGAAGAAACATTTTCAAACTAAGCATGGCAGATGTGGCCTTTTAATCACACACAAAGTGAATGTACTTTTGACTAGGGAAAGCAGTTTAGGTACTATGGGAAATTTAGACTATAGCAATGGATTTCAAGCTTCTTCCTTAACAGCAAATAGAACTTTTGTATACATTTGAATAAATGGATAATGAATGAATTTGCTCTACAGATGGAAGTGGAATGTTTTGACTGAAGGTGGGGATGGGTTCAAATTTCTACTCAGGTAGTGGTCGGCACCCAACCCCGCATTTCCTGGCAAAGAAGTCCCTGGGACAAACGACCCTCTAGCTGGGTTTTCCAGGGTTATGAAAGGCTGAAAGCAAGGCTGTAGATGGCAGTCAGAGGGATACACAAATACCAAACTGCTGAGGTCTACAAGATGCACACACATGCACACACGTCTTGATGTTCCTGGGTCTTGGATATCAAGGGTAATTGCTAATTTAACAATGGTCTTAGACTGAGTTGATATAAAATGTCAGTGGCTGGCCCCTTCTTTTGGATGTGCTCAATCTTGTCCCACTTACACAGACATGGCCAAAATGAGGCCCTAAATTCATAACCACCTGTTTTTCTTCTTCTTACCTAACTGCGTTAAGACTTCCTACATCTGTAATGTCTGGGTGTGCTGGGATGGACTTCGGAGTCTTGACCTCGCATCTATCTGAAGGCAGCTCTATTCAGAGGCCAACACAGGGAGTCAGAAGCATATAGGGAAGTCCCTGTGAATGATGGTCATGCACACAGAAGC